>PVKA01020876.1:0-39587 GCA_004027165.1 Ctenomys sociabilis | reverse complement strand
TATATTATGTTTATGCTTTAAAAATCAGAAAATCTATCAACAAATTATTTACATTAAAAAAGAAAAACTGTGTGATTATTTTAACAGATGCAAAGATCCCAATTGTAAAAATTCATAAATTCTCTATGCAGAGTTTTCTTTACATGAGTTATCTATAGTAGTTCTCAATAAATATATTTAGAGGCTATTTTGAATTTTGAAGGGATGCATAACACATGCCATAACCATTTATGTAAAACAAGTATGGTTGTTTCGATATTTTTGAAACCAGCCAAATATATAGCTACTATCAGACTTAATGGAAATTATACTTACTGCACTATTGTCATCATTAATTTTTATTACATGAAGATATTGGTAATGCTCCTTATATTTAGGTCATGTGTTACTAGTAATTGAGATCATTAACAAAATGCCTAGTTGGACTGAATGATTCGTTTTCATATTTACATTTTTTGGGGGGTTACTTAAAATATATTTCACTTGAGACGTCTGGCCAGTCTTTCCAAAATGTATGGTGACAGACCAAGGTTAAGTCCATTTAAGTTGATGGACCAGAGAGGATTATGATGGCCTGTAAACACTGTATCTAAATGTACAGATATTATAGTGGAAAATTTTTGGATACTTTGAAAAGCAAAAAGGTAATTCAGAGTATTTTGAGTCTTTTTTTTAGTCATTTAAAATTGTTCAGTGGCAATAAAATGTTAAGTATTTCCCAAGTTGTCTTGCTGTGTCTGATTGTTCAGATGTCTTTGCCTTTAACAAGTTGTTAGCTTATGAGAGGAACATTAAAATGACTGTAATTGTGCCAACATTTTAATGTTCATTTCCTGCACTGCTGTTTTAAAAATTCTTTTATTTAAAAATTTTAACATTGTGTGTGGTCAATGCTTTTGTGAGTTATTAAAATTCTTAACATTTGTTCTCTAATGTAATTGAATGCTCTTATTTTTTAATTGCTATGTAAACTATAGGTGCTTCACAGGAAAAAAAAATTTTGGGGAATATAGTGATTGCCAAAAGCAGCAACTTCCCCATAACACTTCCTTGGGAATGGGTATAAACATTCTTTCAGGTTAAATACAAAGTTGTTTCACTTTCCTCAAGTATGTTATCTATTTTAAATGCATGCCATGATATGCAGCTGATGCTGATGCTGGTAGTTTAGTGGGGTTTATCTTTTTTTTTTTTTTTTTAAGTAAGATCTTGCTGTGTAGTCCAGCTAGCCTTGAATTCCTGCTTCTAAAAAAAATTCTTAACAATTCTAAAAAATTTAGACACCTCACTTCCTAAGTATGGGCTGTACATAGTGACTTGGACAATCTGCCAGGTGATGAAAGTGAACATCGTGTCTTGTCATGTTGGCCTTTCATGGTATGTAATGAAAAGACAGCTTACCTCTCTTCCCAAAGCACAGACGTAAGCATCAAACAAATCCCACGTGAGGTAATCCATAAAGTACCAACCAGTGCACCTTGCAACTGTGTCATCAAAAACAATGAAAATATGACAGACTTTTCACGGCCTCCATAGCTGTGATAAGTCTATTTGTTATTTAATGTATCTAGTATAGGGTCTCACTACACAGATCAGATTCATAGTGACCTTGTTTTCAGCCTCCCAAGCTCTCAGATTACAGGTGAGTGCCATCACGCCCAGTCTCAAAGCACCCTTGGGATGGGACCAGGCACAGTATGCTGGGGATTGAACCCTGCTCCCTCCATATACCTAAGCAGGCACTTTAGTCCTCAAAGGCCTATTTATGTCCCTACAAAATTCCTGTAGAAATCCTAAGCCTGCAAATGATGGCAAGTGTGACCTTTGGGAACTTTAGCTTAAGAGGGGAAAGCCCTGAAAATCAGATTTATGCTCTCACTAAAGGCCAAACTTGTTTCCTTGCCTGTTCTATAGATAGTATTTTCACTTAAAGATCCTAATTTTCATTCTAATCAAATTATAGATGAAGTAGCTATCAAAAGACGTGAAAGAACAGTTAACATTTCTTAGGCAGCTGCTGATTATAGTGAGTTACCTGGAGGCCTTATACTGTAAAGGGAAAGATTTCCTGGGAGGTGAGAAAGCTGAGAAGCTATTTTCATTTGCTAGCTAATTCAGCAAAACTCCTGCTCTTGCTCTTCTGAGGATGAGGCAGATGATGAAGAAAGGTTTACATCTGAGATTTAGGTTTTTAGGACAACAATCAAAATCATTTTCTTGGGATTAATAACAAGTTGTTTGCAATCTTATATTGCAGATTTCAAGGACATATCCATGTTCAAAAAGAAAAACTATGATTATTAAGTTGACTTTGTATTTTGTCATTTTAACAGTACTCTGATGGAAGGTATGCTAATTATCTTTGCCCTGTGGCATGGTACAACCTAATAGTAAGAGAGAGTCCCCAGTAAGTTTTTAAAATTCAGCGTGCAGTAATTCTTAATTTTCCTAAGAAACTTCTTGTGACAGTAATTTTAAAAATTCTGTATAGCAGCTTGATAATACAGTTATAATTCAATCTAAAAATTTCTAAAGGGCCAAAATTCATAGAAACTACTGATCCATGCCAACTTCATTTTACAGATTGATACTAAGAGAGGAAAAGAAACCTACTTACATTCACTAAACAAGTAACACACAAATCAAGAGTAATAAAGATAACACTGACACACCTTTTGGTACCAGAGCTATACTTTATTCTGTACTGTCCTATTTGAGTTTTATTATTCTTATATTTTGAAATACTTAGGATACATATTAGTAAATAAAAGGTAAAAAAGGAATCTTAGTACAGGAAATACATTTAATAAGTTAAACATTAATTGAAAACAGCAGGATAAGCTGTAGCCAGAGTCTAGAAATACCCAAGCAACTGCTCAGGCCATATTCTCAGGGTCTGGAAGCCATTTAACAAGTACAGCAGCCAGGCACAGTATGCTTCATCATCCAAGTCCCGGTGTAAGTTGTACCTAATCATGAAGATACCAGAGATTGAAACAATGCCAGCAAAAGTTCTGATATTTTAAAACATAGGTAAATGTAGACTGACTTTGCAGTGTATAAAGTGCTAATTTTTTTTAAATTTTTTTTAGTACTAATTTTAATAGACCCACCAAAATAAAGAATATACAGGAAAAATAAAATAGTCACATTAATGTGAGAACAGTTAGCATTTTATTGCTAGTGTTTTAAGTCTGGAATATCTAACCACCTATTTTTTTTGAACTTCACAGAAAATCCAGTATAATATTAAGTGCTTATTATCCTAAGAACATAAGAAGTATCCTTATATTAAACAGCTATTCAGTTAAAATTAACAGGGCATTATGGACTTAAAATAGGCCGCTTCTTTCTAGAGGATAAGAACTGCAGATCACAACAGTAACCATCAAGAACACAATCACTGGCCATCTAGTTCCAGAGCTTCAACGATGTGTGCAGCAGAAGGGCGAGCTTTCGGATCTTCATGAGTGCACACAGAGAAGAGTTCAATCACTTTCTGGTACGATTCATCCAGCTCACCCATGTTAATAGGTGGCCTGGTTCCCAAAGCTTCATAGTAAGCTTCATCATCAAACTCACTCTCATCAAAAGTTGTATCTAATCACAAAGGTATCAGAGATTAAAACAATAAAATCAGTTCAGGTCATGGAAAAGCTTAACTCACCCTCCAGCAACAATTTTCAACCTAGTAAGATTTCTGTTATCTCATGGACAGTCCCTTACATTATCCTGCCACTCAGTAATTAATCTTGGATTTATAAGTTATTGACCTTTACTCCTTTCTATAATAGCTCTCTTAATCTTTTCTCAGGTAAGGATAATTTTAATTTGTTCTTCAAGATCTCAATTTATCTGTTTCCCAATCTATGACTCACATGAGATTAAGTCTAACCAAATTAGTGCTACAGTATTACTGTATTTTATCTTACAAACTACTTTGCTCACTAAGCAACTACTGTTAAATTTTAACTTAAAGGAAACACGATTTTATAAATCTTAAGTGTCATTAGATTGCAATTGTGCTAGGCTTGGATTGTAGCTCAGTAGTAGAGTATTTGCCTAGTTTAATCTCCAGCACCACAAAAAAATTAAAACTTAAAATTGGTATTCATACCTTCATCACCATCATCATCTGTAAGGTTAAGATTAACGTGTGGAATAGATAAAGTCATCATTTCCCACAGAGTAAGGCCAAAAGCAAATATATCTGCCTTGTCAGTAATAATGCCATTTTCTTCCAAAGCTTCCTTGGGTTTCCATGGCTCAGTGCCAATGTAACAGGCCTCGGGATCAGTCACTGAAATATGTGAAACTGTCATGAGAGCAGGCAGGCTGTAAAAATCATTAATACAAAGGCAGGCAGGCCTGATGGCACACTCCTGCAATCCCACTACTTGGGAGACTGAGACAGGAGGATGCAGTTTGAAGCCAGCCTGGGCTACATAGTAAGTTCAAGGCCAGTCTGGACTACACAGTCGCCCTGTCTCAAAAGAAGAAAAAAGCAAGCAATTGAAAGAAAATTGGACAACTGATTTGAGCAAGGAATTTATAAGTTCACATGAAAACACATTTGACTTCATTAGTAAGGCTTTCCTTCCCCCAACACACTTGTAAGTATTAAACCACTCAATCAGTTGGCAAGGATGGAAGAACAACAATCTCTTAGAAAGTGACCTAAATATGAAGAGTATGGCTGTCAAGACTACAGACTAAACCAAATGGCCTTGCCTGGACTTAGATGCATGCAAACTGTGTGACCCTGAGCAGATGGATTCACCTCTGACCCAATTGCTTTATTTTGTAAACTACGCTTTACTTCTATAATTAGGATAAATTAAGGCCCTTACAAACAGAACATTCATTAGGTAATGTTGGTGTATATTACACTGAAAAATTGAAACTTTTACTTATTGTAATCACTATTTCTTTATATGTATAGGCTGAAAGCAAACTGAATATTATTCACTTAAACACCAGAAGAAAAATCTAGGATCCTGTTTAATGAAACAACTTCTCTTTAGAACTAAAGAAACGATTCAATTTTTGGTCATCCTGTACATATTAAAATGACTGGTAAGTGATTAAGTTGCACAAGCTGGCTTCAAACTTTAAATCCTCCTGTCTCAGCCTTTCACATAGCAAGAAGCAGTAGCTGCTGCACCCAGCCCAAACTTAAATATCTTGTCAAAAAGATTCCTCTTCATCCTCTCATAGAATCTTCCTGTTGTGTTTGAATATGTATCTTCAAGGATGAACTTTTTTGTTTGATTTTTGAGGCAGGGTCTGTGTTTTTTAGGTTGGCCTTCAATCAACAGTCCTCCTGTGCCTGCCTCTCCAGTTCTGAGATTACAGGCATCTGCCACAATACCCGGCAAGGATTCCAGTATTGTATTCAATTAGATACATTCTTACATAGACCACCACTCAGATTTTGGTGAAACTATAAATGCATTGCCATGCCCTGCACAGCTCTCAAAGTTCAGAGGGAGAAGAATGGTGGGAGGATGGAGAAACAAAGCTGAGAGTCAAACTACAGAAAGCTGAGGTCAGGTGGAGCCCTCTCTCCTGCTGAGAGTAAAGGAACTGCAACCACTGCAGAGCATTTGTACATTCTGTAGGTTGGTGTCAAGTGACAATGTACAAATGCTCTGACCTTTCTCTTCAGCCTCCCAAGAAACTGGGATTATAGATGTTCACCACCATGCCCAGATTAATTTTAATAAATATTATAATGCAGAGAAATTGACCTTATTTACTTGGATTCTTTTAAATTTATTTTTTAATATTTATTTGGTACAGGTTCTCACTATGCAGCTCAAACTTGTAGTGATCCTCCTGTTTCAGCCTCTCCAGTAGACAAATGTAGATATGGTTTACTAAATAATATGTTAAAAGCAAGCATTCTCATTAAGAGTGGCTCTTGGCTCTTACTAAAACAAATCTTAACTTTCTATGAAAAGAATGATCAGTATTAAAAAAAAAAGATGAGAGGGATGGACTGGACCATGGAGCAAAAAGCAGAAGACTGGCTTTTAGTAGCACCTCTCCTAGTTTACTTGTTTCTTCTAACAGTTTCCCAAATTTCATCACTTTACTGAGCTTAATGAATTTCCTTTACAGGATCTTATTAAGCCAATCACACAGCCTGTCATCCCAATTACTTGGAGGCTAAAGTGGAGAGAACACACATTTGCAGCCAGCCTGAGCAACTAACTCAGTGAGACCCCACCTCATGAAGGGTTCAGGGAGTAGCCCCATGGTAGAAAGTTTGCCTGCCAAGTGCAACCCCATGAGTTCAATAATCAATATTACAAAAAAACCTTATTAAAATTTTACTTTCCATTCCTAGATGCCTTACAGTTTAAAGATGTTAATCCAGATTAGAAGTCATTTTCAATGTAATGTTAGTGAAAGTATATACTAACAAAAAGCCACTAATTTATATCTGTGCATGTGGCAGTGGAAGGGACTAGAGGATGAGTGGGCACAAGATAGAAAAAGAAAGGTACTTTTTGTTACATACTTTACAATCACCTTAAAATTTGGAACTATGATGATTTATTACATATTTTTAAATGTAAAAATGAGAAAACATTTCTAATATTACAAAATTTTAAACAGTATCACTTACCAGTCATATTTTCATCCAATGAGAGAGAAACTCCTACATCACAGATTTTAATTGTATCAAAGTCACCTTTAATTACAACATTTGAAGATTTTATATCTCCATGAAGTAGCTTCTTTTCTTGATGCAGATACTAAAAGAATAAAAAATTTAGTACCTGTGAGCAGAAATATAAATAAATAAAAATAAAAATGGTATGAATTCTCATCCTAAACTCCAAACTTAGTTGTTCATAATTCTGAATAATTTGAAGTCAGGTACAGGTACATCTCATATTATTACCAAAAGAATCATTTAAAATGTGTTTGTTAGCCAGGCATGGTGGCGCATGCCTGTAATCCCAGCACTCGGGAGGCTGAGGCAGGAGGATTGTTGTGAGTTTGAGACCAGCCTGAGCTACAAAGTGAGCTTAAGGCCAGACTGAACTGCATAGTGAGACCCTGTCTCAAAAAGACAAAAAAAAAAAAAAAAAAAAAATGTGTTTGTTTGCTTGTGGCAATCCTCCTGCTTCAGCCACCCAAATGCTGAGATTACAGATAAGCCCCAGCATGGCTGGCATTAAAGTGTCTCTTTATATAAAAAAGTTTACTTTGTATTTTTAAGCCCATCCCATATACTTCTATATTAGAAGGTGCTACAGAAAATGTCAAAATATATTGCAATTTTACTTGAAAACGTATTTTTATAATTTTGGCATCTTTTTTTTTTTTGCGGTACCGCTGATTGAGCTCAGGACCCTGCGCTTGCCAGGCGCTTATTCTACTGAGCTATCTCCCTAGCCCATTTTTTATAATTTTGGAATCTTTACAATGAAGCAGTTTCCTCAAACTACAGAGATAATACAGAACTTTATGTGACTTAGGCTACATATAATTCAGAAGCAGGCATATAGTCTAAGACAGTATTTTGTTAAACACTATAAGGCCCTCTTCCTTTGAGACAGGGTCTTACTATAAGGTCAAAGGTGGCGTTGAACTGGTAGCAATCCTCCTGCCTCTAGCTTACAAGTGCTGGGATTATAGGCATGGAACACCATGCCTAGCACTAACCCCTTTTTTGGATTTAGCAAGTAAAAACATTCAGTCACATTTTAAAAACTGTCTTGTGAAATGGTTATTTGTTCATTATTTAGCATTTGAGAATTTCTGTATGAGATCAGCTTGGAAATGATGTAGAGACCATTTTTCATACAGATGTACTCATTACACAGGGTTACTGAGCTATGCTGAATGAAGTGCTACAAATCATACAGGGAATAGGCCCTTATGTTAACACTGTAATTATACACACACATTTCATATTCTTAGCTACTAAATAATTGGTTTTTCCATCAGTCTATGCATTTAAAATTGGTTTTCTATAAATGTATCAAAATACGTACTTAGAAACATTGCTTTTCCTCCAATTTGTTGCATAAATCAATTTCATTTCAACATGCAATTTTGACATCAGTATTATCATTATCCAGTCTACTTCTGAGTCATCCAGTAGCTTTTTGGAGAATTATTACTTCTGCTAAAGTGACTTAGTGTATAGAATTGTTTTATTGCTTTTGTCATGTCAACACATTTGTGTAATACTAACCCTCGGTCATTGGGCCTGCAAATGTACACTCACGATGTCCAAACCTGACATCACACAAGCTAATTAGGAGGTTTGTTAGTGTCAACAGGGACTTAGCTTATAATCCCAGGAACAGCAATGAAATTTGTATTAAACTTATTAATACATTTAACTGAATCTAACGTGATCTTGATTACAAAAGCACCTGAGTTAGGTTACTTCAGGCTTATGTGATGGCCCCAAACAATATTTTGCTGATCAAAATAAAGAAATTATACAATCCGCAATGAGAACATGAAGACTTGAATTTAAAGAAACTCCCTTTTGGAAGAATATAAAATAAAATAAAATAAGGAAGGGGAAGAGGAAGGGGAAGAAAACAAAACAAAACAAAACAAAAAGTCACTATGTATAAGTGTTTGATTTCTTGAGAGTCCATAAAAGTTACTTAAAATATAATGGGATAGTTACCTTTAACCCTCTTGCCATGTTTAAAGCAACTTTTAAAATTATAGCTGCTGGAAAAGGACCTTGGCTATGTTTATATCGCTCTTCTATTAAGTCATTTAGAGATTTTTCTCCTCCATACTCCATAGCAAGGCACATACTGCCATCACTGGCTTCAGTAAAAGCACGATAACCTTAAGAAAACATGATACTTGTTAGCAGTATTAAAAACAAAACAAAACAGTATTTAAGCATTTTACATTGATGAGATTAAAAGCATGAACCTGGACTAACACACTGAAACAGCTATTGTTCACTTTAACTGTCTAGCTCTAATGTAAAATGCCTGCAGTGATTGTCACTGTACTCCAAAATATTAAAACATTACTACTGTGTGCTTCCCTACTAGTACTAAAAATACAAACTGGACCAAAGAAAATTAATAATAAATAAAAATGCAAACTGGAAAAAAGGAAACTCAGAGGACTAAATTAGGAACATTGTTTATACACACAAACATCTAAAAAGTATTTTATGTGAATTTTTATTTTAGACTGTTCACATCAATCTGACTCCTGGCATCCTCAAGGCCCATCCTCTATATTTTTATTACTGAAACTAGTAAAGAGTGATATATTGTTTATAGGTACACAGAGTATTATACCCTTTACTGCAACCTTTACACATACCCACAATGTTTGGATGATGAAGGCTTTTCAAAATCTTAGCTTCATCTGTCAGTCTCTTTTGATATATACTTCGATACTGATCATCACATACAGGATTAATCTTTTTCACAGCCCAAGGAGAATGAGACAAGCCTCTTGGGGATCTAAGTAACAAGAATCAGTACAGAAATAAATAAAATGTGTAATATATTTTCAAATGACAACTTTTAAATTTCAAAAAGTTCTTTACAGTAGTCTGTTTAAAAAACAAAGCAAAAGCAATATTTAGCTAGGCACATATACTGGGCTGCCGAGATAGCTCAGCTTACTAAAGCACCTGATCAGGCAAGCGTGGGAAATGGGGTTCAATCCCCCTGCACCACATGCTGCCCCTGGGCATGCTGAGCTGGCGAGTACAGGAGTGGTGGCGCATGCCTGTAATACCAGTGCTGGGGAGGCTGAAAACAGGAGGATCACTATGCATCCAAGCTACGTAGTGAGATCCTGTACCAAACACACACACACACACACAAAATTTATATATACTGAGAAGTCTGATACTATATGCCATACAACAGAGGACATGCATGGACTTTTTTTGTTTGTTTGTTTTTTGTACTTTAGGGAAGTGTCTACAGGGTGTTCAGGGTCTCATTACTAGATCCAAATCAGCCTCATGTGATCTGCCTGTTTACAGCGTCCCAAGAGCTGGAATTAGAGGCGCACCCCAGAGGCAGGGCCAGCATGGCAGGCCCTGGGATCAAACCCGACCCCTGCCACAGGTGCTTTAATCTACTGAGCTATTTGGCAGGCCAGTGTTACTAATTTTAAATATGAAAACTCCTACTCTCTTCTAACTTTTTTACTCTAACATGTCAGACTACAACTGAGTATTCTACTATATGTATGAGATGTGAGTTATGGGATCTAATAACATAAACATTAGCTCTTATTAAGGAATTTAAGAGATGCTCAAAATCATGTGGCCTGCTTAATAATCATCCAAGGAACAGTATGCTATTCTTTACCAACAAATACTTTCTACACAGGACAGTTCACCTCATACCTTTCATCACTTGCCCAAAGATAGGTTTAGGAGAGAAAAATACAAATGTAGATAAGGAAAATATAAACTTTTTATATTCTAGTAGAATTCTACCATTTTAAGAATATTTAAGGTATGTTTTGAGGCCTACATAAACAAATAGGTAAGGCAAATATAGATCATATAAGGACATAGAGACTAGTAAAGGAACTTCAAAAATTAAAAAGTTTAGTTCTAATAAAATAATATACTGGGGTCCAGGAATAGCTTAGTGATACGCTGCTTTGCCTAAGAGTACATGAGGGCCTGGGTTCAATCTCTAGTACTGTGCAAGGAAGGAAGGAAGGGAAAGAGGGAGGGATGGAGGGAGGGAGAGAAAAAATACGATAAAAGTTAACTGAATCCATGACCTCTTTACCCTTGTACTCCCTCACTGGCATAACTATATAATTAAATTGCAGAATATCTGTTTAATTAAAAAGTCTGTACTCAGGGGATCATAAGATTTCTTAAATCTTAAGAAATGCTGACTGTATCATGTATCATCCATAAGTTTATGTAAACTACTATTAAACTTATAGTTTTAGATAGCAACATTTGGAGGACAACATATTTCATGTCATTTTATTCTGAAAAATATATATTTCAAGTTTTAAGGTTTACTCCTAAGCTTAAAATTCAGTAAACAAGTCCAACCTCTCCTTTTCTGTATCTATCTGAATCTACAGAATAATGGATCTATGAAATCTGAATAAAATACTGACCATGAGTTGATTCACTGAAAATACTAAGAGGCAAATTTCTGCTGAGGGGGCTGGGGAGAAGGCCCAGTAGAATAAGCACTTCCCTAGCAAGCGCAAGGCCCTGAATTCAATCCCTGGTTCCGCATAAAAAAAATTTCTGCTGAGATTATCAAAAGAAACAAGAAAGTACAAATAATACTGCAAATAAAAGGAAACAATTCATAGATATAGAAGAAATTTTTAAAATTGAAAAAATAAAACTGATTAAAGAAATTTACCTAAATGTTTAAAATCTTCCTTACAAGAAATATTAAGGCACAGATGATTTCTACAGGTGAGAAGACTGAACTTTCAAAGAGTCTTTTGGTTAATTTTATAAAAACTGTTCCATGGAGAATGGAAAAGAAAAGAGACTATAAATACAGTGTAATTTTAATTTTTAAAAAATCAAAGGGGGCTAGCCAGATAGCTCAACAGATTAAACCTGCTTAGGCAGATTAAGGGGTGGGGTTGGATCCCCAAACCCTGGGCGCCAGGCTGCCTCCAGGACATGCTGAGACAGTGATTGAGACTGGGTGTGGTGGCCAGTGCTTATAATCCCAGTGCCTTGGGAGGCTGAAAACAGGAGGATCACTGAGTCTAAACTGTGTCATGAAACCCTGTAGACCTTTTATTAAAACATTAAAAAAATCAAAGAACAGCAAAACAAAGAAAAAAATCACAACCTATATGACTTACATATACTTATATCACAGATACAAAAATTTCCAACAAATTCTAACAAACTATTAAGTTTATTAGGCTTCTTTGATTTTTTTTTTTAAGAAAGGGTCTTGCTATGTAGCCAGGCTGGCCAGGAACTCACATTGATCCTCCTATCTCAGCCTCCTGAGTGTTGGGATTACATTTAAAAATTATAGGAATTATGCTGGACTTTTATTTAGGATAACTGAACATTTAATATAGATTTATGGGTGAAAATTATAACTTAAGCACATATATACAATTTTATCCTTCCCAAGCCTAAATAGCAAATGGCTACTGTACAACATTAGCCCACCTACAAAAATGAAAATAACAGTAGAGAGAACAGCAACAAAATGTCAGAAAGTAGAAAAGCTGATAAAAGTGACTTAACAGGCCCAAAGAAATGTTTGAAAATAATGTAAAAAGCTGGTAGGTTCTTGGATGCCAGCCAGCCCCAGGCTGGCTATGAAGGGAGGTAAATAAAGGCCCAATAGCCCAGAGTTTATTAGCAGCTGGAAACTCAGAGCACACAAGAATAGGGCAAGAATTAATGAATTTTTACGTGTATACATACAGACCTGTCACACCTGTATGTCAAGACAGTACCCCAAAAGACTTACTATACTACTTTAAAAAGGATAATCAAAAATAAGATAGGGAAAAAAAAAAAAAAGAGAGAGAGAGAAAAATCTTAATAGAAGCCGTAGGAGACAAACTTAAGGCAACTCCCTAGAAAACAGGTACAAAACAACAGATAGAACACAGGAAAACAGAGCAAGGAAATAAAGATCAGTACAAGCCAGATGTGGCAGAATATGCCTATAAACCCACCACTTGGGTAGCTAAGTTGAGAATTTGAGACCAGCCTGGACTACAGAGCTAGAAGCTGTCCCAAAAGCCAAAAACAAAACCTCTCCAAAATAAACAAAAACCCTATTCCTCTATTAAAAAAAAATAAAAAATCCCCAGAACACTAAGTGTTTACAAAGGAAATTAATAGGGGAAATTAATAGCTCAATAGGATAAGTGCCTGCCTAGCAAGCACAAGGTCATGAGTTCAATTCCCATATAAAGAAAGAAAAAAATAACATGGAAACACACGGAGGGGATTAAACTTCAAAAATGTTTTAAGAGCCAGATGTGGTGATGCACTGCACTCAGGAGGCTGAGACAGGAGGAAATAAACAAAAATGCTTCTGGAATATCCAGTTAACTCTAACTGCTAGAATGTCTCTCTTCAGCCTCATTAAAGAAAGCATTTGTGGGGCCAGGGAGATGGCTCAGTGGAATAAGCGCCTCCCTGGCAAGCGCAAGGGCCTGAGTTCAATCCCCGATTCTGCCAAAAAAATAAAGCATTTGTATTTGAAAGTAATATAAATCAAGCTAAATTGAAGCTATTGTAAGAAAGGTTAAATAGTAATTCAAAAAATAATTAAGAAATATAGTTGAATGAAAATAGAGTGCCCACCTTTGACAGGCGTAGACAAAGGAAGGGGTATAGAAAGAAAAAATCATGATGTGTGTATAGACAGTACAATTGGGATAGATAACGCTGTGCTTCTACATAATCCTATGAGAGGCAAGATTTCCACATGGTGGTTGGACAGGATATTATGTCGGCTTCTAGTACTATGGTCATCCACTAGGAAAATAATTATTGAACTTTTGATATAATTCAGGTATAAAAAATAAGTAAACAGCTACACTCTTAATTTACTGATAAGAGACATCTGCTATAATAATGTCTGTAAGTATAATATCATGTATGCACCTTGTACGATACCAAAACAGTATGAAAAGTTTGCAATGTATTAATTTATCAAATCTGTCTTGTCAAGGTGTCTTAAAACCATCTGATTCATATTTGTACTTCAATAAAATAAAATAAAAAAAAATACATACTGACTTAGTTGCCTGCCCATTTAACACACATGGAAATAAGAGTAATGAGGGCTGAGGAGATGGCTCAGTGGAATAAGCACTTCCCTGGCAAGCACAAGGGCCTGAGTTCATCCCCTGTCCCACAAAAAAAAAAAAAAAAAAACTACTGACATTTGTATTACTAGCCATTAGGACCATACTTTTCAATTACTTAATTTTTCTTCTAACATGATTTAAAATCTGTAAGAACATGTATTTCCTCCTCTTAACAACAAATCTATAAGGAAAAAATTTCTTCCTTCTTTAAGAAGGGAAGACCTTGGGACTCTCCAGACAGAAGGGGAATCAATCAACCGCATCCTCACCTCTCACTTCCTCTCTGAAGTTTTCTTATGGAGAATCTTGTATTTAGTACCACAGAGGAAACCCTTCCTACTTCCCTTCTTAGAGAAGCCAAGGGAAAACTACAAGCCAAGCTACTCCTTAGTTATCCATGAGGAGGAAGCTAGAAGTTTACCAGGCAAAGTCTGGCAACTTTCCAACTTTTAGGCACCAGAACATAGCAGTCAGGTAAGACTAGGAACTATTATTCCCAATAAAAAGGTCAATCTGAAATCTTACACTCACCTTTTCATTAGGTAAACATTCACTCCAGTCCCATAGCCAAGTTTCTGCATAAACGGAGAGGCAGGAATATTTATACAGGAAGTTGTTAATACTAAATGTCAAAAAGAAAAACAAAAAATTAATATTTGAAAAGTCCTCTGCAAAACACCCTCATTATTTTAAAGAACTGTTAACATTCTTAAATGTCATAGACTTTGTAGAAATCAATTTGACAGTTATCAATTTTAAACATACCTTTTCATCAAATCTACTTTTAGAATTCTATCCTACATTAACACTGAAGCAGAAATTAGTAAATTACTTAACTTGTATGGTTCACAGCTAAGAATTACTTTTACACTGCTAAAGCACTGTTGAAAAGTTAAAAAAAAAACAAACAGAATATATAAGAATCCCTACCTGATCCTCCAAGTCTAAACTACATACTATCTGGCCTTCCCCAAAAGTTCGCTGACCCTTATACCATGGCATGTGTCCAAAGAAAGAGATCACATGCATGCATGAGCACATATATATCTGATTATTGGAATCTGGTTTTGCAACTAAAAAAAAAAAAAAGCCAAAAGAGATCATCATCTGAAGCATTATTACAGTATATATTAGAACATTGTGAATCATTAAAAGGGTGGATAGAAGAGTTCTGTTTCTCAGAAGCCATCTACTCTTGCAACTGCCTCTCACCATGAACTAGAAAACTTGACAGAACCCAGCAGCCTTGTCAAACAGAGGTCAAAAGCCTTAAGTGGCTAGAATTTATAGAGCAGAGAAGTAAGAAATATATAATCTATAAAAATTATATATATATAATATATAACATATATATTATATATATATATATATATATATATATATCTACAAAGATCAGAAAGTCTCTTATTAAGTGCTTGACTAAGTACTTATTGACACATATAATGGACAGGCTCCCCAAAAGCCAGGCTAAAGCAATAGGCTAAAGACCTGAAATTTTAAGTCTAGGAATAAGTTTATTTTACCATGGGCCAAAATGTGGTAACTGTGTAATACAAAATACTAAGTAAAATCCTCTAAAGAGCTACAAGTAGTAGTACACTAAATCTTAAGAAAAAAATCTATTAAATAAAAAGTGAATCTTAGAAAGAACACCCTAATATGTAATAAGTTCACCTTATATTAAAAATGTTTAAGAAATAACAAAATCTAGGGCTGGGGAGATAGCTTGGCAGTCTAAGCACCTGCCTGGCAAGCAAAGATCTGAGTTTGATCCCTGGTACCGTATGTTGTGCTGGACCCAAAACCAAGCGTGGTGGCACATGCCAGTAATCCTAGCACTACTAGTCTGAACTGCATAGCAAGACCATGTATCAAATAAATAAATTTTTAAAAAGAAAATAAAAAAAAAGAAATAACAAAATCCAGCACTCCATGTAAAATATATACCATTTAATCAAACATTACCAGGTAAAACCCAGATGTGGTGGCACATGCCTGCGATCCCAGCACTTGAAAGGTTGGGGCAGAAGGATTGCCATAAGTTCAAAACCAGCTTGGGTTACATAGTGATTTTTTTTTTTTGTACCAAGGATCGAAATCAGGACCTTTCACTTGCCAGGCAGGCACCTATAATTTAAGGACAGCTTGAATTACATAGGAAGACCCTGCCTCAAAAAAACAAAACTTATCAGGTACAAAAGAAACATAAAAATATGATCCATACTAGTTGAAAAATAAACTGAAGCAAAGATACCATCAACTCACAGGAATGACGAAATTAACAAATTAAGAAATCACAAAACAGATTTAAATCTAACATAGATAATACTATAAAATTTTTATCATCTAAAGTGCTGTCCAATAAATTTTCTGCCATGAAGAGAATGTTCTGTATTTGTGCTGTCTAGTATGCAAACCACTAGCGATATGTTATTACCAAGCACTTGAAATGCGGTTAGTACAACATAAATGTTATGGCTTGTGTCTAGATTTCCCCCTCAAAACCTCATGCAGTCATAGTTTTTTCAGAGGTGGCTGAATCTTGAGTGTGTGACTCATGGTGCAATCCTAGGATTAAGGGTGCTGGAATTAAGGGTGGGTGATTGCTGGATCAATGCAGTGATTGGATTGGCAGCACCCTAATCCCAGTAGACTGGATAAGGGATAGGAAGAGGCTTTGTGTCTGGCTCCTGTTGCTTTTGCTGTCTTCTGCTACCATGAACTGGTGCCACCTTGCCTTGGTGCAAGCCCCTTATGAACTAACATCTCTACAAGTGAGTTAAATAAACCTTTCCTCCTTTAACTTTGGGTTTTAGGTATCTTGCTGCAGCAACAAGAGAAGTAATTAAGACAACATTTTTGTTTAATTTTGATTGATTTGAATCCAAATTAAATAATTATACCCACATGTACCTAATAGTGAAACAGTTCGCTTAAAGGCAGAAATTGCCAGAATAGATAAAAACAAAATATAAGATGTACACTCTTTATAATAAACTCCTTTATTATAACATGTCACTAGTGGCTTGCATAATGGACATCACAAACAGAACATTTTCTTCATGGCAGAGAATTTATTAGACAACACTAATGATGATGAACATTTTACAGTATTATCTGTGTTAGATTTAAAGGAAAAGCAGACAAATCCATGACTACAGTTAGAGACATCACTACTGCTCTCTCCATAATTAAAAGTACACGGAAAATCAGCAAGGATATAGAAGACCTGAACAAAACAACATGAACAGGCCAACCAGATGGCCTAACAGTTATGAGCATCCTACCCAATAACAGAAGAGAGTCTGGCCTTTTCAACTATGTGAAACTATCACCAAGATAGATAAAACTCAGGTCAAATGGACTAAGGCAGAAAATAAAATAGCAGCATCAGAATTACAGAAAGGTGATCAGAGTACATAAATAACTTTATGCCACTAATTTGACAACTTAGAAGAAACAGACAAATTCCTTGAAAACAAACTAAAAAAGGCAAAACAGGTAACTTGAGTAACTGCAATCAGTTAAAATCTTCCTAGTGTGAAAACTACAGGCCCAGAGAGCATTAATGGTGAATTCTACCAAGCAGTCGAGAATACATATCAGATAAAGTATTTCTTCACAAGAAAATATTCCCAATCTTACTTTAGGCATATAGAACACAGTGTATCAAAACTAGACAAACATTCTAAAAGGAAGACAACTATTGTCCAATATCTCTTATGAATAAAGAAAGAAAATACTTGGCAAATCAAATCAAACAATGTATAAAATGTGTCTTGGCCAAAATAGTTTTGCCCTTGAAAGATTAGTTTAATACTTAAAAATTACCATAGTTTGCCACCTTAACAAATTAAAAAAAAAGAAAAAGAAAACTTGGTTATAACAAAGGTTCAGAAAAAGTACTCAACAAAATTTAATGTCTATTCATGATAACAACTAGGAACAGAACTATGTCTCAACCCGATATAAGGGCATCTACAAAAAACCTCCACCTCATATAATACACTGGGAACAAGGCAAGTACATACAGGAACACTTCAAAAACATATTGGAGCCATGTGATAAGAAAAAGAAATAGAGTCATACAGACTGGGGGAAAGTAAAGTGCATTTATTCATCTACACATGACCAACTACTTATAATATCCTAAGCAAGCTATAAAAATGCTACCAAACTAGGCACAATGGCAAACAACTGTTACTCCAGCTACTAGGGGCACTGAGAGGTCTTGCAAGTGCATCAAAGTCTGGACAATCTGGTTAAGGGTTTGTCTCAAAATAAAACTCTGGAAAAAGAATTGAGGATGTAGCTCAGTGTGCAAGCCCCTGCCTGGTTTTAACTCACAGTGCCAGAAAAAATAAAATATAAATTAAGAAGTAGGAAAAGTGAGTTTAGCATTGCTGCAGAGTACAAAGAAATCTATACACCAGAAATGAACAGCCTAAGGTTCTCTCCTCTCATTATCATGAAATTCTCTTACTGTGCCCATTTTTGTGTATGATATGAGTAAAGGGTTGAGATATGTTTTTTGCACGTGGACAAACAGTTGTTGATTGACTATTTCCCTCTATTCAAAGGACTGTCTTAGAAGATATCTTTACTCAGACATGTGGAAGGAAGGTGAACATAAAGCATGTTCTTACTGACTCAATCTAAATTGATTCTTCACCAGGCAGAACGTTCACATCATTAGGGTGTCGACAAAAATAGTCCACAGGTGACCACACCCTGTCCCATCAGTTTTATTTGTTAAGACTAGCACCACAGTTAGGTACAACTGCGTAAAAGATAGTAAAGGGGGGGAACTACAATAATACAGACATTTCTATAGTAACAATAACAAAGAAAGACATCTGGTAAGATACCAGAGTTCTTACCAGATTTTCTTTTTTCAGATAATTTGTTTGGTGTCTTGAAATTATTGATTCCTTCCATTACAGCAACCACTCCAGGGCCTATGATGGAACTAAAAACAAGTTATACTGAAGTTTTAAAGAATACAGCTCTTATTCATGAAGAAAATTTGTAACATTAGCACTCATTTTGTCACATAAACAAAATCTGAAAACTGAAAAAGACAACAGCAAATATTTAGTTCAATTTTAATTATAGTGAGAAAACTGTGAGGTACAAACCTATGATCATATTATTAAAGCTAGGATTTTTTAATTTATAATATGTGTACTTTGTTTAAAAAAAACACCTAGTTAAAAAGGTACATAGTATTTCACCCTAAAAACTGAGGACCTGCAAAAAGGTCTTTCATATCCTTTAAATATCCATTAGGTTCTGAATGTACAGTATATACATTCTGAAGTAATAGTCTATACATACAAAGGAACATTAGCTAAAAAAAGGAGTAAACTATGGATGTACATGGATGCCTGCCCCTGGCCTTCTGCTGGGTGCTCGTGTGTCAGGCTGGGTCTGACTAAAGTGATGGGGACGGTAAGCCCTGGCCAAGGTGGGGACGCTGGCACTTCTGCCACTCAGCAACTCTTAAGTGACACCACCCAGGGCTATGCAGACAGCTTCATGGCATCGGCTCAATTGAGGTGACCACCATGTTCCTAGACCATGTGTGGCTGCACATCCCAGCTTACTCTTTTGCCCCAGTGCCAGGCCCAGTGCCTCCCCATCCATGGCACCCAGCCCTTGCCAGCTGTGCAGGTAACCCCCGTAGGAAAGAGCCTCAAGTTGATGGTGACCGCAGGCCTTTCCTGAAAGAAGCCCGTGTGAACAGGAGGCATCAAGCCTGACCCTGAAAACCATTCAGGCTTCCTATGCCAGGCGGCTGCCTCCTGCTCATGTGCTGCAACCACCTGCCCCCTGCCATGGGGACCTCAGCCTGAAGCTCCGGCACTGCGAGCTCAACAAACTATGAACTAGAGTAATGTAAAACAAACTCACTCGGGATCTCACAGACCCATGTAGCAGATATTCTTACCTTTTATGAAAAAGAAACCCGCCAAGCCCTAAGGAAAAAAAACTATGGATGTACAGTACAGTGGTATACAATATGAAATGCTCTCCAACATGAATAAACCTCAAAAATAAGTGTACTAAGTGAAAGAAGCTAGATGCAAAAGGCCACATGCATGATGATCCCATTTATAGGAATTTTCCAGAAAATGTCCTGATTTCTTGATGGGTAAACAGCGTTAAGAATATAAAAAAGTAAAAAATGGCTCCAACTTGTCTAGACAAAGCAACTAAAAAATTAGGGTACCATTAATTGGGATTGGGAGCTCATTTTAGGGTGTCTTTTTAGACTCTGGGTGAAAATGTTAATAGGCAGTCTGAAATCCAAACTGAAGACTTGAGTTTTGGGTTGTTAGTGCACACATGGTATTAAAGCCAAGACAGTAAGTAGCTCAGGACATACAGGGCAATGATGGCACAGCTTTTAGAGACTGGCTGCCCAAACTGCAACCCCAAACCCACTTTTTAATAGCAAAATGACAACACTGCAATTAAACCTCAATACTCAAGTTTCATGCTGCAGACAGCCCACTACCACGTTCCGTTCGGGCCACGGGCTTGCCACCACTGATGCAAAGTGCACAAAGAGAAGAGGCAGTTCTGGAGATCTCAACTCAAGAAATGGAAGAGCAAAGACAGCCTGCGGGGCGAGCAAGGCGAAAAGCAAGAAACTTTGGCAAGCAGAGCCAGCTGGAAAGTCTCACTGCCTTTTTTCCTACAGCACAAAGAATTTTTGATATTTCTTTAAGAGACAAAATAATACAGAATTTAAAAACAAGATAATAGATTAACAATGGCTAATATACTGCAGATGGTTCAAATTAGTTGCTCATATTACATTATATGGACGTGCATAAACTGATCAAACAATATAAGCACAAACTTTTTCTGACTTAATTAAGAGGACACTGGGTTGTAACAATCTTATCTGTCATAATCTCTATATTTTCTCTTCCCTTCCCTTCTTTTCTCCTTTCACCCATCCCAGTTCTTTCCCTTTGGGCAGTTTCATTCCCTCTCACAATATCTACTGTAGATGTCGGGTCTTATTTACTTTTTCGGTTTCTTACACTAGGGAGACAATACAATGATTTATTTCACTTATGAGTACGGTCTCTAGTTGCATTCATTTACCTATAAAAGCCTCAAATTTGTCTTTATAACTAAGTAATACTCTACTATATAAGAAGAGAACATCTTTTTTATCCAATCCTCAGCTGATGGGCATTTGGCTTGGTTCCAAGATTTAGCTAAGACAAATTGTGCTGCTATTGATTTTCTTTTCTTTTTTTTTTTTTTTTTTTTTGAGACAGCATCTTGCAATGTAGTTCAGGTTAGTTTTGAACTCACTATGTAGCCCAAGTTGGCTTTGAACTCACAGCAATTCTCCTGCCTCAGCCATCCTAGTGCTGTAGCACTGAAATTTGATGCACAGAAGGAAATTTCTTTAAAAATTCACTGCCATAAAAACTAGCTTGAAATATGAATTGTTTCATATTCCATCACATTTTAGGACCATTTGAGGACTCAGTCTCACCTCCACCTTTAAATTACTCGCATCTAACTACATAACACCCATTCCATTTCACAGCTCTCTGAAGGTAACTGTGCTCACGACTGAACGCTCTACTGGGTTTAGGCCTTAGCTTGTGACAGATGGCTTTTGTCCACTGAGTCAAATGCTGTCTCAAAGCTGTACATACCCCCAACATAAACTGGATCAGACGTTAATAACTTCTGAACCCTAAACCACCCAACTCAACAAAATAAGAGGCGGCAGCCTATAATGGAAGAACAGACTAAGAGGAAAATGGAAGGTAATGAGAAAAGCACAAAACTGAAGAAAGCCGGCAGAAGAGGCAGGGGAGGAGAAGTGGACTGCACGCAAAGAAAAGCCCCAGGAACTGAACGGGTCCCCTGGAGGGCCCGGGACCGTGCGCCCGGCCCAGCTCAGGGGCCAACTCACCGCGCCAGAAGACGGGAAGCGACGTTAGCAGAGGCTCCGGGGGAGGCGGCTCCCTCGCGACGACGCCGGCCCCGCGTACCCCGCGAGTCACCAGCTGCACGCCGAGGCCCCGCTCGGGGCGCCCCCGTTTCCCAGCCGCCGCCCGCCGCGCCCCTCCCCGAGCCCCGAAGGCTCCCCTTACTCAAATAAAAAACTAAGTGTAAGACACGGGAGACAAGTTTATAGCGTCCCTTACCAGAGTCGCAAAAAACAGCGAACTGACGACGGCGGATACCGGAACCTGCCCAAGCTACAGACGTTTGGTTCCGAACGCCTCAGGCTTTGAAAATGCCGCGCGCGCCCGCGCCCCGCCCCTGGGGCGACCCTGAACTACGGAAGGCCGCGAAGGACAAAATTCGAACTAGCCGTTCCTTTTCCTTTAACGCTTCTTTTCTGTTTCCTGGTTCTACAGGCTTGCCCGAGAGGATTTCAAAGTAAGTAGGAGAAAGAGAAGCGCAGGCCACGGACATACTGATCTTACAGCTATAGTCTGCCCTTCAGAGGAACAAATTCTGGTGAAAAAGAATATATATTCCCCCCAACACACACACACACACACACACACACACACACACACACACACACACACACACTCAACGTGAGCAATTAATTGGGGTATTTCCTAAGAGGATCATGACGTGGTTGACATTGCCTTTTTCCGCACTTGCAAGAAAATCAACACCCAAGGAGGGCTTAGAACGAATAGCTTTTTTAATGTTTTTTAACAGTTTTATCCCATAGTGACACGGTGGCTCATATACTTACTGATCCGCTTTTGTATATACACACATTTACACAGTGTCCCGGTGACAGCAATTTCATTAACGTTACTACCTATTTTACTTCAAATTTTAAAAAATGATCCCAGCCCATCTTGGGGAATGTTTTATATGTGCAGTGGCCACTTCACCTACAAGTCCATAACAGACATGAATGGTCTTCCGCTATCTTCTACACAATCATGAATTGCGGAGGAATTTTTAATGCGGAGGAACGGTTTTTTGGCTTTGTATCTTATGCCAGAGTAATCGAGAAGAATTTATTGATCATCCCGTGCTCAGTTTGTGTTGGATTAATACTGAAAAGGAAGCAGTAAGATCTGTCAGGAGGCTGAACAGGTATCTGGGAGAGTAAGCGATGACAATTCCTTCTACTTGCCCCTTCAGCTATCCAACATGGAATGGAAGTCCAGGGCGGTGGCACACACTTGTAATCCCAGCACTTGGGACATCAAGGCTAAGAAAAGCACAGTGCGTTCCAGCGCAGCCTGGGCTACATAGTTCAAGGCCAGCCTGAACTATATAGCTAAACTCTGTCTCAAAAAGAAAAAAAAAAAAAAAAAAAAAAAACGAAATGGAGATCCCAAAGACTCTTCCACAACTTCCACCCTTCAAGGCACCTCTTTTGCCTGTCTCCCCAGCCTCCAGAGAAAAGATCTTTCCTCCTGCCCGAGATGAATTGGAGCACGCGCACTCCACAATGCACCCACCTCTTCCCACAGGCTATCACAATCACCTTTCTCTCCTAAGTCTTCACCATCAAGTCTTCTAAAGTTTTTTTTTTCCAAAATCAAGCAACAGTAACAATAGCAAACATTTATTTAGTATCGTTTTAAGTAGTTTATATATTCTAGTTTATTCCTAGTAACAACTGTCACATGGGTTATTATGATCATAAACCTTAATTTTAAAATGAGGACACTGAAACGAAGAAAAGCTAAGCAAACTGCCTAAAGTTACAGAGCTAATAATTGGTAGAGCCCAGGATTTGAACATGTGTTGAGTTTGGACTTCCTTTTTAACAAATGTACCTCGCCCCTCTCTTCTCTCTCTCTCTCTCTCTCTCTCTCTCTCTCTCTCTCTCTCTCTCTCTCTCTCTCTCTCTCTCTCTCTCTCTCTCTCTCTCTCTCTCTCTCTCTCTCTCTCTCTCTCTCTCTCTCTCTCTCTGTCTCTGTCTCTCTCTCTCTCTCTCTCTCTCTCCCTCTCCCTCTCTGTCTCACACACACACCTCCCATGCCAGGGCCTTTCCATTTTGGGTTACCCTCTTCTAAGAAACATAGCATCTCATTTCCCTCTATTCCCATTCTAATTTCTTTTTTTTTATTGGCAAGGGCATAATATTACACACCTCACTATTTTTCTTTAAATATATGTAATGCTCTCTATTTTTTTTATTAAGCCTTACATTTTTTACAAGCCCTCAATGTTCTGTTCTTGCTGGTTAATAAAATACTGCCTAAAGCCAGAACCTAAAAGCTCCTTAATTAACCATTGCTTGTGAAAAGAGACTCTGGGGAGATGACGTTATCGACACAGGTGTAAGATGAAGGCAGAAGCGTGTGAGAGAATGACACCCCTGTGTAAGGCTGCTAGCCATCCTGTGCTCCATTGTGTGACCATAAAGGCGCCTCCAGAGATTGTTCACAGAAATGTCTGAAATCCACAAGGCTAATGCCCTTGCCTGTGAAATGCAACTGTTAATCTCCAAATTCTTGGCAGCACCCAACCCAGATCAGTTATTTCTTTCTGTATTTAAAGCCCTGGGTTCCATGGCTTAGCTTAGTGAAAGAGCTTGCTCTGTATTTGACTCTCGGCTGGTTGGCCTGAAGGAACACTGGTATCAGCACTGCTCTGGCATAAATGATAGCTTCGGCTCCATTGAGGGCCTCGCCTTTGAACTTAAGGCCTTGATTTTGAAGCTTTTAAAAAAGAAAAGGATTAACATTTTCTCTGTCCTTTAGTACTGTTTCATTGTAATTCCCTTGGAGACCATGTGGCCGCTGCTGACTTCATCAGAGAATGATGGCAGTGTCTCATTTTGTCTCGTTATATCTGCATGCCCAGCCAATCAATGTCACATGGCCCTGTGTGCTACTGGGGATCATCCCAAAGCCACTAGGTCTCCAGGCAAGGGCATCTGAGACTCCTTATGATGTTCCTCCCCTGTTTCTGTCCTAGCTTTTGTCCTTCTATTCCTAGGGCCTAAACTGGAGTTTCCTTTTTTTCCCCCATCCGAATTTCAACACCTCTTCCTCCTAATCTCCAAATTCCTACCTGTTCATCCTGCCTTTCTCCTTGACTGTAAACCCTCCCACCTCACTAGTTAAAACCCCTACAGCGCCCTTACTTGCCACTCTGTCACCAGCCCCTCCTTCCTGCCAATCAGTTTCCACATTGCTGCCTGGTTAATCCTTTTGTTTTTGAAACTCACACATGAATCCTCTGGTTGAG
This sequence comes from Ctenomys sociabilis, assembly GCA_004027165.1. Taxonomy (NCBI): domain Eukaryota; kingdom Metazoa; phylum Chordata; class Mammalia; order Rodentia; family Ctenomyidae; genus Ctenomys; species Ctenomys sociabilis. Next base: position 14,546 of record PVKA01020876.1, on the reverse strand, counting down.
TTCCTTCAAGACGCCTCATAAATTCAGGGTAAAATTCACCCATTATAATCTGACCCCCAAATGCCTTTATCTGGAGTCTGTCATATCTGATCTGAGAGAGTTCCTTGTTCATGTCACCCTTCATGAAAATAAAACCACTAAAGAGCCTTAGCAAATAGAACACATGGCCATAAAAAGAAAATTTAGTACAGGACATGCAATCTCCCTGATGCTGGAAAGTCTGCTGTTATCTGCCCACCTGCCCTAACCATCCTGGGAACCTTTACCCCAAACATTCCACACAGATTCCTTGGGATTATAACACCATCCCTAAACCCACAAAAACCTAATTTCTCCTTGGCCAGCTGCTGAAAGCATTCATGATCTCATCCTGTCTGCACCCAGACAGAATAAAATCCAGCCTTTTGCTCACACAATGCCTGTGTGTCCAGGTGGTTTCTAATGCTCTGTTGATAACAGGGTCTGTCTAGACTGGACTCAGGTGGCTGGTTATTCTGAGTTCATGGGGTGGCTCCAGACACTTGTGGTTTTTCAGCTCTCCAGAAGAGGGGCATGTTGTTCCTTCCTCCAGGAAGCCCTCTGAGCACTCTCTGGCAGCAGTCATCCTTAGTGACTCAATTCAGGCATGGCACACTCTTCCTGGACTCCATCCCTGTACCTGCAGTCTGGGCTGTTCCTCCTCCATGCTCCCAGCTGCCTTCCATCCTCCCAGTTCACACGTCCATTGACCTGGATTTGTCTGTTCTTATCTTCCCATGCGAGTGTGAGTTCCAGGTCCTCCCCTTAGAGAGACACCTAAGAGAGTCCTCAGAAATAAATGATAGCCTCATGTTTATTGGCAATGTTGCAAAGGAAGCATGAGGCCATCTTCCCCTGTTCACTTTTATTTATTTATTTATTTATTTACTTACTTACTTATTTATTTATTTATTTATTTATTTATTTCAGAACTGGGGATTGAACTCAGACCTTTGCGCTTGCCAGGGAAGTGCTTATTTTCCTGAGCCATCTCCCCAGCCCCTGTTCACTGTTTAAGACAACTGAATTCTTCAGTGGTTGACCTAAAAGGAAATTCTAAGAATCACAGTACATACGTCTTGCAACTATGGCTTTCTCAAAACTATAATGCTAGCAGATGACATCAAATATCATGTTGTGATTATCAAGATTATTGGGCAAACATATCTGTACCAAGGTTAAAAGTAACATTAACTGTATTTATTCTCAAAGGGAAAGGAAATAATCAGACACTTATTTGTTTATAGAATGCTTTTTTTTAACCTGTTCTATTTCCTGCTGTGTTTAGTATTTTGCTTCAACAGAATCGCCAGGTTCTTAAAATTGTCTACAGCTGAGATCTGGCTCCCTTGTCAAATCTGCAGGCTTCCATTTCTGCAGCTGTAACACACCATGCACCTGGTTTCTATTTAGTAACAGTATGCAACTTCTAATTAGCAGACAGTACCCTGTTTTTACTTTTCAAAGCAGTTTCTAATTCTGGTGATCGCATGATGTAAAGAGGGGTTGTGATGGCTGTGCAATTACTAATACTGACAATACAAGGAACTTTTCTGGATTCACTTTATGTGGGTTAGTGTTCTTAAAACAGCAATATTATTAACCTGCCCCAATTAATCCTGTTGGTTTCAAGCACTGAATTTTAAGATAAGTACTACTAAGGTACTTTCCTTATGGTAACTGTAAGTGTAGCCGGCATTCGAGGTGACCTGAATGACCTCTGATAGTGGACTGCCTGTGTTCTGGTTCAGTGTTAGGGAGGCGGATGGTGGGGATAGGTACTCTGGGCTTTCATGTCCTGTGTTGTATTTTGGATGGTTACCCTACTTTGTGCAACTTTACTTGTAGTGGGTGGAAGATGATACAGCTGTCAGGCTGTACCACAAGGAATAACCCAGGCCACTAGAATAAGCAAGATTCAAGTAAGCAGCAATATCTTTCCTTCAAATTGTTTGCAGCCCAGTCAAGGGTGAGAAGGCTGTTTATCATGAACAAAGGAAGAAAATCTGCTTTATAGACTAATTTAGGCATGGGTGGGGTCCCTTGGTGGGACTGACAGGAAGCATCCAGGGAAGTATAGGATGACAGTAGCGTTGTGCTGGCTTACAGAGCGGCTTTTTATAGATCTACAAGACTTCCTGTAAGCCTGAGAGCTGGGCTTGAGAGTCAACCCAATAAACAGAGTTATTTTAGTTTCTCAGGCTGAGTGAGTGGGTGGGGGCTTCCTGCTTGAACAGAGTGGTGGTCTATAGTTTTCCTCTTCAGGCTGAGAGGGTTCTAATTGTGAGGAGCTAACAAAAGCTCTGTTTTATCTGCTAATAATGTGATCACAACTAGCAAAACCTAATTGTTCTGTCCCTCCACTCCCTCTCCTAAGCAGTGGTTTGCAGTCTCATTCTACAGAGGATGGAATTGCATGGATGTTCCTGTAAATGTTAGGCAGGCCTAAGTAAAGTTCTCAGTAGAGTCCTCTTTGAATAAAATATAAGACGTCTGTAGCTACAAGTTTTTAGAGCATGTTTCACTGTCATTTTTAATAATTTGAGCTGAATGATAGTCTTTTCAGATGAAGAACTGATATTAGCTTGCCAGGTTCTGTAATTTTATTCTATTCTATTATTATATTATATATCAATTTAGACAGTGAAAAAGGTTTCCCTGCAAACTTGTAGTCCCATATTAGTTACTTTCTATTTTTATTCTTAAATGATCATTGCAAATCATTGTAAAGGTTTTTCCAGTAATTACAGCACTTTGTTGAGGTTTGCAACTTCTTCAGCTATTTCATGCTATCCTTTTGTGAAAAACCTTGCTAAGTTAACCATTATTAACTGAGTAGGATGTGAGTAGAATGTTAGAAATGTGTCAATTGAAGTTCTGTATCCTATAGATATAGCCCTTATTTAAAATAGTGAAATACATATTCAAACTAGGAACAAAAGTGAAGTATTTCTAAATTTTTGCAAAGGTGTATTTTTATTTGGTTGTTTGACTATAATAATAAGAATCATAGAATCTGTCATTTTAGCTGAAATGGGAAAGCCTATGTATTATAACGTCTCAAGCTTGCTTTTGGAATATACCAAAATATGCATTTGGAGTTAATCTTTGCTTTTCTGTCATTGTAAATTTATATTCTGGAATTGAGTTTGGTGATATGACACATAGCTTGAAGAGGCCAGAGATCCTTTTCCTACAGAAGTCTGAGATGGAGGAACACAGATTAATCTCCCCTGTATGCCTTGATTCTAGCTCCTCTTTCCAAGTCGAATAACTATATTTTTGGTTGTTTTGTCTAAGTTAGTGCTCTGAGGCTTAATCTTAATCCCCTTTAATCTCAGTTGTCAAATTTTGATAAAACATGTGCCATTTTCTTTGGTAAGAGAAAGCAGTTCTTAATGTCTATCAGAATACAATTTATATTCCTTATTGGCGCCATTAAACGTTTTAAAAACTTTAAAAACAGAATTAAATGGGGGAAGGAAAAGATGAATAAACACTGTCACACACAGAATCCCTTCTGTCCTTCCTTGATACTAAGTCTGCCAATTAGTCTGGGACCAAACACCAGGCTGAGAACTTTAAGCCTTAGCAACACTCATGGAATCAATGTTTGCTGACTTCTATGCACTGAACTGTGTCCGCACCCCTCTCCCCCAAAAGAAGCTCACGGCTTGAATTCTTAGCCTCCACTGTGATGATCTTTAGAGATGAGAAGTCTTTGGGGAGTCACTAGTTTGAATGAGGTGATGAAGGTGAGGCTCATAGCCAATGGGATTAAGGTCCCTATAATCAGAGTCACCAGCCCCCACAGCAGCTTGACCTCCAAGTTGAGGCAATTCTACCACTAATCAAAGTTAGTACAGACTTCACAAGTTAAGGGCTCAATTGCCCCAAGACTGTCCCTCATGTCAAGAGCCAATTGCAGGTAGCAGGTTTGGGGTCTCCCTAATTTATGTCCAATTTGGCTGCAAATCAAATCACCAACTCCTACCACTTCCTCCATGGGAGTCATAGAACCCAGGAAAACAGTTGCGTTGCTGTTGTTTATTATAAAGGCTGTTTTAGCCAGGTAAAGAGGTGCATAGGGTGAAGTCTTAAAAGGTCCCAAGTGTACCTTTGTACTTAGGGTACATTCAGCACCCCAAAAACTCTCCAAACCCCATCTTTCAGATATTTTCCCAGAGGCATTGATACAGAGGAGTGAAACTCCCAACCTGAAAGACATGGACCAGGTTCAATGTTCTCTAAAACTGAAAAATTAATTTTAGGAACAATGGAGGTTAAAAGCAGAACACATTTATTCAGGGAAAGAAAGCTTCTATCTAAGAGAGGGACAGAAGAGGACCTGAGGGAGTTTCCTGGAATCTGCCCTTTCTAAGGATTTTTATAGGGCAAAACCGTGAGGTGAGGTGGGTCTAAGGTGGAAAATATGGGAACTTGTAAATGAGGTAGTACAAAACTATGGTCAATCAGTAGGAGTACAAGTACAATTGCTTATGTAAGATTGATTAAATCAGGATCAAATGGAGAAGGGAGTCACATAGCAAGTGGGCGGGCGTAAACATGGAATAGGGGCTTTTCCTGGAGGGATTGGCTCCGTGACTCCTTCTGGCCTATCCTTAGGGAGGTGTGTGGCTGCATTTGTTTACTCTTTTTTTTTGAAGCCTGGCCCACACCAGGAGTATCTGTGTCTCCCAAAGCTGCAAGGGCATCTTGTCTTCCGAATTGTCTCGAGGGCCTGGTCCTGTCTGACTGCCTACAATATGTCTACCTAACTTAGCTGCCTATAACAGCAGCATCATATAACAGTATAACATCTGTTATATCATATAACATCTATAACAGTAGACCCAGTTGCCAGCTCTCTCTGCTAAGGACAGAGGCCATGAGCGCTCTCTGCTTGTGATCATGGTTTGGTTTCTCTGGTGACCTATTTCTATGCAAGAGCCCACTGAGGGTCGTCTCATTGGAACAACAGACTCCTGACACCCAGTCACCAGGGAATCCTAAGGGATTAGGAGCTCGGGGTCAGGAGCCAGCATGAGGGAGGGGAGCAGCTGCAGGCCTGCAGCAAGCCAGCACAGCCCTGAGACACGGGACTCCACCCGCTTTCGCCCATCCCTGATGGCTAAAGATTTCCACTTGCAGCTTTCTAACTTTTCCTACCTCCCAGTAAGGGAAATTTGCCCGTTCTGGGAATATGGGGCTTGAAAAACAAGAAATGCTTTGGAAACTGCTGGGATCTGAGATGCCTGAATTGATGAGTTCCTGCTTCCCTCGTGGTCCAGGGAACTGAAGAGATGTGACAGGGAATTCAAAGCCTCCCCAAGGGCAAACGCCTCCTTCATGCCTAACAAAGCAGAGGATCTCATCCTCTGAGATTGTGTAAGACTGGGCTGGCCCTGCCTCTGACCACAGTCTCAGCACCCTGACTGTGTTTCTGCTCCACAACCGGCTTTGTTTTCTAACTCTGCCAGCCAAAAATCATCCTGATGCTCACAGCCGAGAGTGAATCAATACACTCTCAAATAGGAAAGCATTTGGTGGGTTACATTTTGGCAGCTCAGTCGCCGCCTGGAATGTACTGGAGAGGCAGTCTTTGTGCTTGCTGTTTGCTGCTCAAAAACATCCTGCCCCCCTGTCACAGCATCAAATTAACCTAGTGTGTGAAGAAAAAAAAAAAAAACAGATCTTCTTAGCCTTATGAAAATCTTTGCTTTAGCATTCTCTGGCTCTATTTTTTTTTTTTTTTTTTTTTTTTTTGTCTTTTTGTGAAACAGGGTCTCACTATATAGCTCAGGCTGGCCTTGAATTCACTATTTGGCCCAAACTCATGGTGATCCTCCTGCCTCAGCCTCCCAAGTACTGGGATTACAGATAGCTGCCACCACACTAGGCTCTCTCATTTTATTTGTAGAGCACTGATTGAACCAAGGGACACTCTACCCCAGCCTTTTAAAAAACAATCCCAGGCTGAACTTAAACTTTAATTCTGCCTTTGTCTCCCTCAAGCCCTTTTCTTAAGGAAGATGGTAAAATGGAGTTGTTTGGGCTACGTACATGCACACCACGTGTTGGAACCCACAAAGCAAAGCCATAAAAAAACAAGTCCTAGAGCATGTTACCTCCAGACTTCCCTTGACAGCGACCTCTTTCTTTTTCAGTAGCACGTAGACCAGACTTTTGGGGGCAACTGTACCTCTGGCACTTAAAAGGACTAGCTTCCACAAGCTGAACATTCTCACCAAAATTCCTAGTGGAACGTAGCCCCTCTTTGGAGGAGGGTACAAACTTAATGAACCTATAGTGTTTAGAGGTGGGACTTTTAGAAGGTAATTGGGATCCAGAAAGTCATCGGGGTGAGGCTCCCGTTAGAGAGCACTGGTGGTTTTGTGAACGGGACAGAGACCAGACACACAGGAAATATTCCCGGGCTTGCCATGGGATGCTGTGTCTGGCTTGGGACTCCGGCATCATCAGATAAAGTCCTCCTCATCAGATCCTCATCATCAGATAAAGTCACGTGACCTGTGGCCAGGGCCCTGACTCAAGATAAACAATCCTCTTTGCTTTGCAACATACCCAGATTGTTCTGCTGTGTTATTAGCCCCAGAAAACAATAAGACAGGTGCTGGTGATGTAGGGGAGAAATGATCTCAGCGGATGACCTCCAAATGATATAGAGGAACAAATAAAAGTCCCGACCTGAAAGGTACCTGGGATGAGTTTGTGTTCTCTAAAGCCGAAGAATGAATTTTAGGAACAAATGGAGGTTAAGAGTAGAATGTATTTATTGGGAGAAAGAAAGCTTCTGTCCAAGAGATGGACAGAAGGGGGGCCCAAGTGGGTTGTCCCTGGGAAACTATCTCTTCTGGGAACTTTACATATATAGTGTAAAACCATGTGGTGAGGCAGGTCTAAGGTGGTGGGGAACATGGGAACTTGCTTGGGTGGGCATGAGGTGGGACAAAACTATAGTCAACCAGTGACATTACAAGCACTATTGCTCAGGTAAAATTGATTAAATTCAGTATCAGATGAGGAAGTGAGTCACTTAGTAAGTGGGCATGAATACAGAAGAGGGGCTCTTGCTGTTGGGCTTGGGTCAGTGACTCATTTGGGCTCTTTCAAGGTGACTGACACCTATTTAGAAAGCAATCCCTGATGCCTATCCCCAGGGGAGTCCATGGCTGCTTCTGTTTACGCTTTTGTCTTGAAGTCTGGTGGAGTGTCTGTCTCTTCCAAAGTTGAAAAGTCACCCTGTCCTCCATATTGTCTCCTTGTAACCCTGTCTTACCACCTATAATATTTCTAACTAATTTAGTTGCCTACAACACTGCCACACCCAGTTTAGGTGGCCAGCATGGCGTGCCTGGGGATCGGACCCAGGTCTGTGTGCTTACCAGGAAGCGGCTTAGACCACTGAGCTATCTCCTGAGCCCCAATGGGAGGTTTAAAAAATGGAAAAAAAAATTCCTCAGTTCTCAGCGTGCAGTGCCAGCCCCATCCCCAGGGGATACTGAGACAGAGACTGGGACTGGGTGTGGTGGTGCACACCTGTAATCCCAGTGCTTGAGAGGCTGAAAACAGGGTCACTGCAAGTGTGATCTGTGTAGTGAGACCCTGTAGATCCTGTACTAAATACATTAAAGATAAATAAATATATATATTTTTTAAAAAAAGGACGGAAAAGAAAAAATAAATCTCCAGGGAGCTTATAGCAAATAGTGACAATAGAATGTAGTAAATGTATGACTGAGGAGCAGCACTTTAGGAGTAGGGAGGATTTCATGTTGTTGGGCCTTGAAGGCAGAGAGCAACTTTCAGCACAATCCTGATAGATGGGCAGAAGGGGTGGGGCAGGGGAGAAGTTCACATAATGTTTCTAATAGGTGAGTGCAAGGCATAGCCAGATGTAAGTTTTCAGGACAATTCTGACTGATAGAAAGGAAGGGCTTGTTACACAGAAGACAGAATGTTTGAAGAACAAATGTATAGCCTGGAGGAAGAGCCAGAAAACAGGAGTGAACAGGAAGCCACCAGCCCATGTGCCTTTCCTGCAGTAGGAATTTCTGATTGCTTTGTAGGACTTAGGGAGCCACGGAAGGATTTATAGCTGGGAATGACACGACCAGAACCACGTGACCAGAGCCATGTATTAAATGAGGACATCTCCTTGGGATGTCATGGGGGGAGAAGGAGATTGTGATAATCCGGGTGAGAGATTAGGAAGAGTTGGACTGGCCAGGGCAGTGTGCCAGAAAGGGCAGGAGCAGGGCCATGTTTATGGGCTAGAACTGATTGCAGTTCCTGTGAGGCTGTTAGAGGCCTATGGCCAGAACAACAGGAAGTTGATCCCTCAAGAAGAGTTCTGGAACATGGTCGATAAAAAGATCTGAAGAACTTTCCAGCACGTTGCGCCCCTGTGGGTGGCAGGGACAAGCAGAGTAGAAGCAAAGAAGCCAGGAAACACAGCCATCCAGCTTCGTGCCTTTGAGTTCACATCGTGGCTTAAACCTAAAATTCTTAGGGATTGGATATATATAAATTCAAGGCTCAGTTAAGACTCAAGGGATGCCTGTTCACATCTGCAAAAGCTCCTTTATAAAAAGAACTAGTTTTTAAAAATACATTAGATTTATTTAAATTTGTATTCATTCAAAAATTCACATGTGGTGAAATGTGTAGGTTTCATATTTACAATTGGTAAGTTTGACTTAACATGCACAATATCCACGCTTATATATAAACTCTATGAATGTTTTGCAAATATTTTCTTCTAGCCTGATTTTTCTTGATATTTTTCTATGAACAGCTTTAGCTTTTGAAAAAAATCTAATTTAAGAATTTTTTATGGTCAGTGGTTTCTATTTAAAAAAAAACTTTAATCTTTTCTTCAGAGCAGCTTTAGTTTTTCAGAAAGTAGGACTCCTTTCTGTCATAGTATATACACACTCTCCCCGACTACCAACACCTCACCAGGGTGGTACATTGGTCACAACTGAGAGACTACATTGATACCTCATTATCATCCAGAAGGGACAGTTCATATTAAGTGTCACCACCTTGAACATTCTCTTTGTTTGCATAAATGTGCAACAACCTTTGTCCACTGTTCTGGTATCATACCGAATATCTCCATTACCCTAAAATTTCTGCACTTAATCCCTCCCTCTCCTGATCTTTTCACTATGTCCATGTTTTACCTTTTCCAGAAGGTCATATACATGGGATCAAATTGTAGGCAGCCTTCCAGGACTGGCTTCTTTCACTCAGTAACACATATGTGATGTTTCACTGTATCTTTTCATGGCTCAAGGACACATTTCTTTTTAGTCCTGAATAATGTCCATTGTCTGCATCATAGTTTGTTTACTGATTCATCTGCTCAAAGATATCTTTTTCTGTTTTGTTTTGTTTTGAGACAAAGTCTCCCTATGTAGTCCAGGCTGGCCTTCAACTCACGGGGGCAACCTTCCTGCCTCAACCTCCAAAGTGCTGCGATTGAGGTGTATGCCACCATACCTGTCCTCAAAGATATCTTGAAAGCTTCCAACTTTTCAAAATTATGAATAAAGCGGCTGTAATTATGCACATACAGGTTTCTGTGTGGATGCATTTTCAACTCCTTTGATTAAATATCAGGATCATTATGTAGTTTAGGCTCACCTCAGCCTCACAGTGATCCTCTCCCCAGTGCTGGGATTTCAGGAGTGCACTACCACATCCAGCACTAACACTAGGGTCATAAAAGTCACTGCCACATAATCATCTAGGTTTTATCCTATGTCATTTTTTAATAACTTTTTTTTTTTTTTTTTTTTTTTTGTGGAACTGGGGATTGAACTCAGGCCCTTGCGCTTGCCAGGGAAGTGCTTATTCCACTGAGCCATCTCCCCAGCCCCTCTAATAACTTTTATAATGTTGCACTTTACATTGAGGCCTGTGATCTAGTTTTATTTCATTTTTATTTATGTATTTATTTTTGTATTTTAGGGAAGGGTCTACAGGGTGTTCAGGGTCTCACTACTAGATCAGACTCTTACTGATCCACCTGTTTACAGCCTCCCAAGAGCTGGGATTATAGGCGCAGTCCTTCAAGCCCAGTCTCAGTTGCCCTCTCAGCACACCCTGGGGGTGGAGCCGGCCCAGCAGGCCCGGAGATCGAAACCCTGGCTCCTGGGTTTGCTTGCAGGCACTTTAATCCACTGAGCTATTTGGCTGGCCCTTATTTCATTTTTGTAAAAGGTGTAAGAACTGTGTTTATAATTGATGAATTTATAATTTTTGCATATGGATGTCCAGTTGTTTCAGTACCATTTATTGAAAAATCTATCCTTTCTTTGTTGTATTGCATTTGCTACTTTGCCAGAGATCAGCTGGCTGCCCCTGTGTGGGTCTGTTTCTGTTCTCTGTCCCATTGATCAGTTGATCTATTTTTCACCAACTCCTCATTGTCTTGATTCCTTCCACTTTACAGCAAAATGGGATGGATCAGTCTTCTGGATTTGTTCTCATCATCTACTGAGATGGTTTTAGCTTTGTTACTTCCTTCCCTCTGCTGGTTTTCATTTGCTTTCCCTTACTAATTTTCTGAGGTGGAGATTTAGATAATTAATTTAAAACTCTTTGCTTTAGCTGGGCCTAAGGTTATATGATTAATAAATTATGAATAATCTATTATCTACACAATATCAGAAGCCAATTGAAGGGCTCCCACTGGCCAAAGATGTCACAAATGGCTGCTAACCATAGATAGTAGCTGCCATGTGTTAAAACCCATGCAATGTGCTAAAATCTATGTACATATAATGAGCCCCTAGTATAGTAGCGTTAGGGTGGGGGAACCTCTAACATCATGGGCACCATCCTCAAAAGAGATGAATATAGGTCTCTTGGAATCTATCAGGATCATGTCCATAAGAACAGGTCATTATAGCTTCTTATTCTGGGAAAAACCAAATGGCAGATGACATTTGTGCAGTGGAGGGGCCCAAGGCCCAGGGGCCCAGGCATAGGCAATGGCCTTTGAGGTCGCAGGCATGGCAGAGGCCGGGGCCAAGGCCATGGGGCTCACGACGGTAAGGCCGAGGACAAAGAGTGGATACCTGTCACCAAGCTGGGCTGGTTGGTCAAAGACATGAAGATCAAGTCCCTGGAGGAAATTTACCTTTTTTCCTTACCCATCATGGAGTCCAAGATTATTGACTTTTTCCTGGGCACATCCCTCAGGGATGAAGTTCTGAAGATCGTGCCTGTGCAGAAGCAAACTCGTGCTGGCCAGCGGACCAGGTTCAAGGCCTTTGTCACCCTTGGGGACTACAGCAGTCATGTTGGCCTGGGTGTAAAGTGTTCCAAGGAAGCAGCCACTGCCATTCGTGGGGCCATTATCCTGACCACGCTCTCCATTGTCCCCGTGAGGAGAGGCTACTGGGGAAACAAGATTGGCAAGCCCCACACTGTGCCTTGCAAGGTGACGACCACAGTGGCTCTGTGTTGGGGTGTCTGGCCCCTGCCCCCAGAGGCACTGGCATTGTCTCAGCCCTTGTGCCCAAGAAGCTGCTGCTGACGGCTGGTATTGATGACTGCTACACCTCTGCCAGGGGCTGTGCTGCTACTTTGGGCACCTTTGCCAAGGCCACCTTTGATGCCATCTCCAAGACCTACAGCTATCCGACCCCTGAGCTCTGGAAAGAGACTGCGTTCACCAAGTCTCCTTATCAGGAATTCACCGACCATCTTGTGAAAACCCATACCAGAGTCTCTGTCCAGAGGACTCAAGCTCCAGCAGTAGCTACAACATAAAGGGTTTTTACACAAGAAAAATAAAATGAATTAAGTCTAAAAGAAAAAAAGAATAGGTCATTATAAAGAGCCTGCACTCTGCTTAATGTGTTTCTGCCTGTGCCACCAGAGCTCACATCGTTGTGATGCCATCTACCTCGAGGTCCCCAGCAGGGCTGAGCAGATGCTGTGCCATGGTTTTGAGCCTCCAGAACTATGAGCTAAATAAACTTCTTTCCTTTTAAAAGTATCTAGCCTTGGGTATTTTGTTGTAGCAATAGAAAATGGACCAGCACAAGTCCTTTCTTAGTTACTAGCCTTGCTATAGCCTGCCTGGCCACCAAAACTGCCTTCAGGTGCTACAAACTGGCCAGCTCTAGGCAGCAACCCAAGGCCTGCTTCCTGAGTGACTCCCGAATGAGATGAATTCTCAAGCGGGAGACTTCAGGAAAGGGCACTTAGTCTATGAAGCCTGCACTGTCATCCAGCTGGACCCCCTTTTGGCTCAATGGGGTTGGATCCTGACTCCCCTCTCTAAAATCCACATAAGAAGATGGTGCCTGAATTAGGATTTATTTATAAACATTTTAAAGTCTAAATAAATGTAAAAAAAAAAAGACATTGACATCTGTGCTGGAAGACCTTTTGCTGTGCCCTACTGATCCTCATATTCCAAATAATTTGTGGGAAGAGTGAATTACTTGATTCCTCCTGGAAAGAGGAAAAGAGGAAGAGAAATAAAACTCTTTAGCATTCTCTGGAGGAACAACATGGAATTAAAAATGGAAAATGAAGCCACAGTGATACATCCTACTTACCTCCAGCAAACATTGCACAGGGGACGCCTTGACCGCAGGGTCTGCGGTGCCAGAAATGAGTGCCGGCTCTTCTTTCAGATGTGACACATTTTCCAGAGCTGGATTCTGCTCTGCACTCTGACTGCCTGTGGCCACTCCATTACTGGAAACCTAGCGTGCCAGTTCTTCACTAAGTGGCTTTGGCAAGACCTTCGCTAGCATTTAATCTCAGTAAGGAGGCTCCAGAGGGTTTATTAGTTGTATAAAGAATTATAGGGACATTAGCCTGAGTTAGATGAACCCCAGAGCAGCTGTACTGTTGTACAAGCACAGAATTTCTCAGAGATACATTATGCTTACCAGAAAGTACCGTGAGATTTCAACTCCACATCCTATTAATCATGAACACAGGTAACCCTAAATTTATCAAGTCAAAGTATTATCGAAAATGGTTGTGTAAATCCTACTTCCCCATTCCATGTATTACAGGTTCAATTTCTGCTTAGATCTTTTGTTTCTTCTGCATCTCCAAGTTTCTTTGACAGCTACTTGAATTTTTAAAATGTCACTATATTAGAATAGCTATCCATTTAAAGATTTTTTATTAAAATGTTATGGTGAAGACAGTAGTCACTCTGTCTTGGCTTATACAAAGGGTTCTACCTGAACCAAGGGTGGCTGAATGTGCCTATAACCCCAGGCCTCAGGAGGTTGAGGAAGGAGGAGTGCTAAGAGTTCAGGGCTAGCATGAGCTACATGGTGCGTTCAAAGCCACCTAAACTGCCTAGAGAGATTCTGTCACAAAACAAAAGTCCTGTCATCATAGTGTACTTCCAGGAGGGGATGATGGTGGTTTAGCCACTAATTGAGATTAGTGGATTAGATTAGTTTCTCCAGAAATCATGCATAAAACTAATTGACTGTTGAGAGAGATACAATTGATATATTTTCTACTACTCAGTAAATGTCATTTTCAATTTAACCTATCTGTGTTTATGCCAATGATTCCTTAGCTCACATAAATATGATTCAGTGCAAACTTTGTAGAGCACCCCTTCCCCACATGACAGTTTTCTATAGCACAAGAGAAATCAACAAAAGGTCAATGATTTAAAACAACAAACATTTAGAATGACACTTCCTAAATGTCAGCACAGTCTCCAGTAAAGCAAGCACAACTGCCAAAAATTATCCTTAAAACTCCAGAATTTAAAGTGTCTGGAAATTGGCCCAAGGGTATGTAGAAAGTAGAGCTTGGTTAGAGCACTGAGAAGCTGTGGCCTTTGCACCATGTCTTTCTCCCTCCAGGTCAGTAGTGACAAACGCCACGGCAGGCAGGTGACGTCAAGAGCACAGGGCCCCCACTTATTGCCTACAGTGTGTTCCAGGGTGGGGCTGGAGGCACACAGCCATCAGAGGCTTTCCTCAGCTCCAGCTGCATGTTACAGGGCCCAGCTTCCAGGTGAGTACAGGCAAGAGGTGATTCCCCCCTTAAAACTCCTAGGTCCAAGCAATCCTTTATCTCAACCTCCTGGGTGTATACTTTGTCCAGTTTTAGACAGATTTTTAAACAAAGCCAAAATGCTATTTCAAATCAAATATTTGGCTTTATGCTTTCAATCATTTCATGCTTTCATTCTATATGATCTCTCAAGGCAAGCTGATCTTTCCCTTGGCTTTAGTGTTACCTGATTTCCATAGAAAACACTAACTGCTTTCAGGAGATCAGTCCATAGTGAGCAGCTTCACAGCAGAGACGCTGTGGTGGGGGGCGTGGCAGAGAAAAGCTGCTTGGTTCCTGGGAAGGAGAGCAGGGGACGGCACCAGAGAGGATGGGCCAGACATCGTGCCCAGCGGCCAAACACTGGCACTCCATGATCCACCAAGACACATGGAGCGGTGCCCTTTACCAATCCCTGGGTGGCTCCTTCCTAGTCCAGCACT
>PVKA01020875.1:9372-39686 GCA_004027165.1 Ctenomys sociabilis | reverse complement strand
ATATTAAGAAGTTGGCATTGTATACTTTTTTTTAGAATGAAGCATTTCCTGCAATTTATTAAAAATATGTCATGGTAAATATAGAAGTTAAACATTTCTGTGATACTAGTAAGACTGCATCATCTTTGCAAGCATCTATTCAAGCTTAGGAGACAGTATCAACTGTATGTTTATAGCTAATCTAAGAGATAGCCAAAATCTTAATTATGGTAAAATTATCCAAAGGCCTAGAAAAAAATCAGTGAATCCAATATTGGAAACAATGTTGTTTTTGCTGTCCCTGAGTCATTAAAGCCCTAAGCCTGCTGACATTTTGGGATTCCTGATCCAAAGTGAGGATATTGGTCTTGAACCCTCAAGAAAAGCTTCTCGCATGTTTATTCCCTCTCTGTCTCTCTCTCTCTCTGTCTCTGTCTCTCTCTCCTTCTTTCACTCTCTCTCCCTCGTGCTTTCCTCACTGATGCTTCTCAAACACCAGGACCATGGGAAGCTGAGGCAAGAAGATCACAAATTTGAGTTCAGCTTGGACCTCATCTCGTAATAAAAAAAAAATAAAATCAAAAGGACTGGTAATACAGCTCATTGTAAAGGCCTTCAGTTTAATTGACAATAACATAAATAAATAAATAAATAAATAAATAAATAAATAAATAAATAAATGCAAAACTATTTAGGGTAGCATTTTATGGTTAAAACTTTTGTTTTTGGCAGAATTAGGGATTGAACTCAGGCTCTTGAACTTATCAGGGAAGAGCTTATTCCACTGAGCCATCTCCCTGGCCCCAAAACATATTAATGTATACTATAAACGTATATTATGTAATATATGCAATTTACACTATAATATAAAGTTACTGCAATATATCAAATATGTATACAGATGATTAAAATACACAATAACTATTAAATTAAAATTTTATTACAGTAAAAGATACATTATTAATCCTCAAAATCCTCTCCTTCACCCCAATTTAAACAGACTCATATTGTCATTCTTGTTATTTTCTTTTCTAAAAAACTTTTATTTCTTTGTTTATTTGGTACAGGGTATCACTGTACATTTCAGACATGTAGTGATCCTCTTGTTTCAGCCTCCCCAGGGCTGGAATTGTAGGCATGCACCACCATGCCCAATTTCTGTGTCCAGCATGACATAAGCTACTGAGGATCAAACCTGGGTCCTTGCAATTGCCAGGCAGGGACTTAGGCTGCCAAGGTATCTCCCTAGCTCATCTTGCTGTTTTCTGATGCAGCTTTGAAATCCTCATTTGTGAGGTGTGCTCAAAAATATGGTAAATGCTACTGCCTAGCAACATCCAGTGAAAAAGTAGGCTCATAAAACCATGTAACTGTGTCCTCATCCACCTCAATCACGAGGCCTGGCACTGTGTGACTTCTGGTTCTTCCTCAAAGTCGAATGAGCATGAAAGGGAAATGCTTTGAATCCACTTGAGATACTGAAGCAGCCAGGAGTGTGTAGCTAAAGACCCTCAGGAAAGAGAACTCCAGACCAGTTGTAGAATGGTGCAAGGGTAATGGGATGAGCATGCTTAAAGTGAGGGAAGGATTTTGAGTGAGGGTTCATGACAAAGTGTCTTTTCCTGAAATTTTTTTCTTTAATTTGAACATTCCTTGTATGTTTGAGAATATCTCAGACATATGTGGTAAGCCCTTTGGTACAGAAATATATTTGTTAATTGTAGATTGCCTTTGGTAATACTTAAAAATGTTTCTGTTTAACAGGAATAAGAAGGTCTAAGAAAATCTAAGTCGTATGATAGAGATGCTTCAATCCTGTCCTACTACTGTGAGACTAATTTCAAAGAGAGACAGGATGTCTGACATGGAGAAAATTAAAACTCAATTTTTTCCTGTTTTTTTCTTTTTCTTCCTTCCTGTTTTATAAAATGTTTTGCAATAATTTACATAGATATGCCAGAGCCTGGCTTCAAACACTGTGCAAAGTGGAGAATGAATATATTGCACAAAGGTTCCAGGCTACACTTGCTGTCCTGTACTTATCAGATGGGTAAATATTAAGATATTTTAATAATTCTGATATTTTAGTCCTTTATCCCTTAGTATTTCTAACCTTCTCTCCATATCCAAACTGTTTGACTTTTGAGACTCGAAAGTTACATATTACATGATTTCTCTAGCATTGTTACTAACACAGATAAACAAATGAGAAAATAAGGAAAGATGATAGGAGAGAAGAATCTATGGATTGGTTACTTTTCACTAGTTGCTGGACAAAATATCCAACCCCGAAAATTAAGGAGGAAAGATTTATTTAGCTTACAGTCAGTGGAGGTTACAGTCCATACTTAACTGACTCCAAGGCAGAGGCAGAGAAGGACATGCAGAGGATAGCACTTCATGGTGGCAGAAAACATCAAAGACCAAAGGGAGGAGCTGTAGCTACAGCTTGTAGTGAGCCTGTCTCCCTACTTTCCATGCTGTTTGCAAAGACCAGAACTCCTTCAAGGAAGGGTAATGCTCCATCCTTCCTCAATTCCCTTTTATACCTTTAAATAATGAGTCTAAAAATGGGAGGATCACTACAAGTCCAACCTGTGTACTGAGACTCTGTAGATCCTGTACTAAATACATTAAAAAAATCACTATTAAGTCTGTCAACACTGTGCTACATTAGAACCATACCATCCTGCCCCTAGACTCCCAAAAGACTCATGCACATCCCTACATGTAACAGATATTTAGTCTACCTGCAAGAGTTGCCAAAATCCTAACAGTTTGAACATTGCTAAAAAGTCCAAGTTCCAAATCTCCTCAAAGACCTAAGGCCAGCTCTTAACTGTGAGCTCCTATACAAATGACAAGTTAAACACTTCCAACATTCAGAGGCACAAGATAAACATTACTATCCCAAGAGATATAAGCACCAGGATACAAAGCATTGGTACCAAAGCAAGTCCCAAATCCCACAAGGCAATCATTAAGTCCTGTATTTCCATGTTCAACATCTGAGACGATCTGTGGCAAATTGTGAACACTACATGGGTACTCCTCTATGGCACTTCTGCTGGTTGTAGTTCCCCCAGCTGTTCAATGTGGTTGGCATTGCTCCCTCCATTCAGCTTTCCTCAGACAATACACATTCTTGTCTTTTCCAAACTTCTGGGGTTTCCACTGAATAGGCTTCTTATCCAAAGATTTACATATTACCTTCTGAGGTACACATAGACTCATGTGTACCTCAGAACTCATGTATCTTGCATGTGCCTCAGACTATTGTCACATATATGATGCCAAGGTCCATTGCCAGCTAAGCAGTAGCCAGGTTTTTTTCTCTCTTGGCTGTAGAGTCAAGTACCTGGGTCACTGAGCACACTGATGATGGTTACAAGAAACGAATTTTCTATGCTGCCCCTATTCTGAAACTTGGTCTGGCCAGTGCGTCTATTCTGCAACATGGCACCCTGTGACTTTTTCCTCAGAGCCTAGTCCCTCACACTTGCAGTTCTGGGGATACAAAGGGCAGAGACATACACCCTCCTGTGATGCCTTCAAGGCATCTTTTTTACTCTCCTGAGCAGTGGAGATATCAGCTCTATCACTGGTACTTCTCTTCTGGTCAAACTCACATTTTAAGTCATCCTGCATTGCTCTTTGCTCATGATTCTCAACATAAATCTAACTAAAAGCCCCCAACAATTGCCATGCCACTGCTTTAACATTTGACTGCCTTACAATTTATTTAGATGGTTTATCCAGTCTACTGTACTTACTGTCAATCTTAATCTCAGGTAACATCTCTGGACACCAGCAACATTCAGACAACCTTTCTGCCAAGCCATAACACTCATCATCTTGAGTCCAATAACTAATGCAGTCTTTCTTCCCAGAAGAAACCTCCTCAGCCTGGCCTTTATAGGCACGATTTCTATCAGAATTGTGGTCTTCTGAGCTCTGACCAGAATCTCTCATACAGAACAGCGAAAGGTGTTTCAATGTTGCTCTTTTAGGTTACATGTCTGAAACTTTCCCATAAGTCATTCCCAAAGCTCTTGAACAAATGGTCAGGTAGTCACAACAATGACCCCACTCCTGGTACCAAATTCTGTCTCCATTACTTTTTGCTTGTTGCTGGGACAAAAATACCCAAAAAACAAAATTAAGTAAAAAAAAGATTTTAGCTCACAGTTAGTGGAAGGTTTAGTCACTATTTGGAAGACTCCAAAGAAGAGTAGGACATGGAAGAGGGTAGCATTTCATGGTGGCAGGAAACTTCAAAGAGCAAAGGGAGGAGCTTCAGTTGAGGCTTATATCATGCCTTTCTACCTTCCTTCCATGATGACTGTGAAGGCTTGGCTCTTCCAAAGAAGTGGAATGATCCATCCTTCCTCAGTTCCCTTTATACTGTTTAAATGAAAATTCACTCTAGAGTGGAGCCTCCATGGGCAGAGGAGGGGGCTCCACACATTAGGGTGTGGAATTTCTGACCAACATAGTTAAGCTTTTAACTTCTCAAGTTGACATAATGTATCAACCTCCACAATCAGTATCTTTTACCTTGGCACCGTTGAAATGATAAATCCTCTTGTTAGGAAATACATTTCTCGCAGAGCTCTTACAAAATCTTTATCAATCCAAAACCAACACTTCACAGGGTGCTGAAAGATATTCTAGAGAGAGATCACTATGACCAGAACTCCATGAATGAGAATGGAAGGAACCCACTAAACAGCACAGACAATTAAACACAGGTCACAAAGGAGTAAAAAATACCAGGTAAATATCATGACAAACATAAGTCAGCACATTTCAATTATAACCATCAATGCAAAGGGACTCAATTCTCCAATTAAGAGAAACAGACTGGCACAATGGATTAGGAAATAAAATCCAACAATATGCTGTATACAAGAAACACACTTAACTCAAAAGGACAATCATAGGCTCAAGGTCAAAGGATGGAAAACAATACTACATGCCCCAGCACCTCAGAAAAAAGCAGGAGTAGCAATTACTTCTCAGACAGTCTCAACTTCAAGCCAAAAATGATCAAATGACACAAAGAAGGCCACTATATATTGGTCAGGGTAAAAATTCAAGAGCAAGAAGTAACACTCATAAATATTTATGCACCAAACACAAGAGCACCCAACTATGTAAGACAAATCTTAAGGGACATGAAAAACTTAATGTCTAAGAACACAATCTTAACAGGAGACCTTAACAGCCCCTTATCTCAAAAAGATAGGTCAACTAGACAAAAAAATTAGCAAGGAAGTAGCAGAACTGAATCAGAGCTTGGAACAAATCGACCTGGTGGACATATACAGAGTGTTCCACCCAACCACAGCTGAATACACATTTTTTTCAGCTGCACACAGGTCATTTTCCAAAGCAGACCACATACTAGCCCAGAGGTCATGCATAAGTATGTGCAAGAAAACAGAAATTATCCCATGCATATTATCTGACCACCGTGCAATGAGACTGGAACTTTCATTCAAATGACAAAAGAAACCAGAATAACCTGCTAAATTCATGGAAATTAAACAACACCTTATTCAGCAATCAATGGGTCACAGAAGAAATTAAACAAGAAATTCAACAATATCTACAATTCAATGAAAATTCAAGTACAACTTACCGGAATTTATGGGATGCAATGAAAGCAGTTCTTAGAGGGAAAATCATACCTATGTACTCACGCATTAGGAAAACAGAAAGGGAACAAATTAGCACCCTAATGTTGCACCTCCGACAATGAGAAAAAGAAGAGTAAACAAAACCCAGAGCACAAAGACAGGAAGAAATCATAAAGATTAGAGGACAAATTAATTCAATTGAGATGAAGAAAAGAGTTCAGAGAATCTACAAATCAAAAAGTTGGTTCTTTGAAAAACTAAATAAAGTTGATAAGCCTCTTGCCAACCTCATCAAAAAGAGGCAAAAGAATGAAATCACCACAGACCCAGCAGAAATTCAGATTATCAATAGTTACTTTGAGAATCTTTACGCTCACAGAATAAGACACAGAAGAAATGGACAGATTCCTCCAAAGGTACAAATTACCAAAACTGAATCAAGAAGATGTAACAACTCTCAATAAGCCAATAACAGCCAATGAAATATGAAACATAATAAAAAGCCTACAGACAAAGAAAAGTGCAGGTCCTGATGGATTCACAGCTAATTCTACAAGAAATTTATAGAAGATATAATCCCCACACTCCACAAACTCTTCAATGAAGTTGAAAAGGAAAAAGTCCTCCCAAGATCATTTCTGGAGGCAAGTATAATACTGATTCCAAAACCAGGGAAAGACACAACCAAAAAGGAGCACTACAGGCCAATCTCCCTCATGAACATAGATGCAAAAATACTCAACAAAATCCTGGCAAAGAGAATACAGCAAATCATCAAGAAGATCATACACCATGACCAGGTAGGATTCATCCCAGGGATGCAAGGATGGTTCAATATTTGAAAATCTATAAATGTAATACAAGATATTAATAGACTGAAATCTAAAAACCACATGATCATCTCAATTGATGCAGAGAAAGCTTCTGACAAAGTCCAACACTCATTCATGTTCAAGGTCCTACAGAAAATTGGAATAGATGGACTCTATCTTAACTTGATAAAAGCCATCTATGACAAAAGCTCATATAATCCTAAATGGAGAAAAACTGAAATATTTTACTCTTAAATCAGGCACAAGACAAGGATGTCCTCTATCACCCCTCCTATTCAATATAGTGTTGGAATCCTTAGCAACAGCCATTAGAAAAGAGGGAGAAATCAAGGGAACAAGAATAGGTAAAGAAGAAGTTAAATTGTCACTATTTGCAGATGACAGTACTTTACTTGGAAGACCCCAAAAATTCCACCAAGAAACTACTAGAACTGATAAGGAAATTCAGTAGCATAGCAGGACACAAAATCAATACTCAAAAGTCAATAGCATTCCTCTACACAGATAACAAGCACACTGAAAGGGAAACAATAGAAACAATACCTTTTACAATAGCACCATGGAAAATGAAATACCTTGGGATTCACTTAGCCAAAGAAGTCAAAGATTTTTTCATGGAAAATTACAATACCCTAAGAAAAGAGATCATAGAAGATTGCAGAAAACGGAAAGATATTCCATGCTCCTGAGTAGGAAGAACCAACATCTTGAAGATGGCCATACTCCCAAAATTTCTGTACAGATTTAATGCAATCCCTATCAAACTGCCACCAACATACCTCCCAGACATAGAGAAATCATTCCTAAAATTTATTTGGAACCACAAATGACCTAGAATAGCAAAGGCAATCTTGGCCAATAAGGACAAGGCAGCAGACATCACAATTTGTGACTTGAAATTATACTACATAGCCATTGTGATAAAATCAACATGGTATTGGTAACAAAATAGCTCTGAGGGTCAGTGGAATAGATTAGAAGATGCAGAGGCATCTACAATCACATTCAGCCATCTGATCTTCAACAAAGGAGCTAAACAAGCTCACTGGCAAAAAGATAGCCTCTTTAACAAATGGTGCTGGAAAACATGGCTTTCTACATGCCAAAAACTGAAATTTGACTCAGGACTATCGCCATGCACTAAGTTAAAGTCAAAATGGATTAAAGATCTAAACATTAAAACAGAAACACTATCTCCTGGAAGCGAAAGTAGGAGGAACTCTTGATTTCTTTATTTATTTTTTGGCAGAACCGGGGATTGAACTTAGGCCCTTGCACTTGCCAGGGAAGTACTTATTCCACTGAGCCATCTCCCCGTAAGGGGGAACTCTTGAAGACATAGGGGTAGGTGAAGAGTTCATGAACAAACATATATTCGCACGGGAAGCACTTGAAAGAATCAACAATTCTGATCAACTCTTCTTAAGGAGCTTCTGCACGTCAAAAGAAATTGTGAACAGAGTGAAAAGACAACCCACAAATTTTGAAAAAGTTCTAACTAATAAGCAAACAGACAGAAGTCTACTGTCTAGAATATATAAAGAACTAAGAAATGACAGGCCCCTCAAATTTAAAGAACCAATTCAAAAATGGGCATCTGAGATGAATACACACTTCTCAGAGGATGAAATTAAAGGAGAGAATAGTTATATGAAAAAATGTTCCACAGTGCTAGTCATCTGTGAAATGCAAATTAAAACAACACTGAGATACCATCTCACCTCAGAAAGAATGGCCATCATAAGGAAATCAACCAACATTAAATGTTGGAGAGGTTATGGGGAAAAGGGAACACTTCTTCACTGCTGGTGGAAATGTAGACTGGTACAACCATTGTGGAGGTCAGTGTGGAGACTCCTCAAAGCAGTAGGACTAGAAATCTCATTCAAGCCGGCTATCCCCCTACTGGTAATTTTCACAAAGGAACTGAAAACATTGTATCATAGTGATATAGTGTACCTATGTTTATAGCAGCACAGTGTGTGATAGCAAAATCTTGGAAACAACCAAGATGTCCATCACATGAGGAATGGCTGAAAAAGATGTGATATTTCTATATAATGGAGTATTACTCAGCTATTAAGAATGATAAGCTTGAAGCATTTATACTGAAGTGGATGCCACTTGAACATATACTCATAAGTGAAATGAACCAAACACACATATGTAAATATCGTATAGTCTCCCTAGTATAAGAAGCAAAAAGCAGAAATACAAATGGAAACATACAACAACAACTAAAATCAATTGAGTCAGATAAGGCAAAGTGAATGGCATATGCTGCAGGATACTAATCAGCTTTTGTTCTGGATGGTTAAAAACCTAATTTCATGGATCAAAGTTGGAGAAATAGGATAGACACAAGGCCAGCCAACATTTTGGCCCTAGTCTTTCAAGGTTAGCGAAGATTCAGGACATAGGAGAACCTGTACTGCAATATCATGAAACTCAGCTGAGCTCCAAATTTTCTGAACAAGAAGATTATGGAACCACAGAGGAAAGAGATCGAAGTTCTATAGTGTGCCTGGGGAGAGTCACATGGAGAGAAAACTTTCTCTTAGGCTCTCACAGAGAGCAAACTGGTCAAACATTGGCCCCATGGATGACACAGACAAAGGGTCTACAGAATAACGTACAGGATTACAAGATAAACCCTGAGGGAACTTCACTGACCCCATAAGAAACATAAAGTGCATGTGTTGGTATATAAGTCTTGCTCTATTTAGGTCTTAACCATCCAGCAGAAAAGTATATAAATGAAGTATACATCACGGGGCCATAATATTAATTTGAGCTGTAAATGGCTATGGTTGACAACTTGTTTGGATAGCTCACTATTGTTGTGGAATGGTGGACTGTGTTGGATGGTGTTGTCGAGTTCAGGCACCTAAATTAGTTGAATGACAATGGAGTGCCTATCTTTGACAGGTGTAGACAAAGGAAGGCGTATAGAAATGAAGAATCATGTTGTCTGTGTATGGACAGTACAGTTGGGATAGATAATGCCATGCTTCTACATAATTCTATGAGAGGCAAGATTTGCACTAATGGTGGTTGGACAGGATATTATGTCAGCTTCTAGTACTATGGACAACCACTAGGAAAATAACAAGGTAGAAAGTATTAATTATTGAATCTTTGATGTAATTCAGGTATAAAAAATAAGATAAGCAAAGAGGTATACTCTATTTACTGATACGAGGCATATGGTGTAACAGTGTCTGTAAGTATAGTATCATGTCTGCACCTTTATGGTACCAAAATATTATGAAAACAGTTTGCAATGTATTAATTTATCAAATCCATCTTGTCAAGGTATCTTAAAACTATCTCATTGATATTTGTACTTCAATAAAACAAAAATTTAAAAAAACAAAAATAAAAAATAAGAAATAAAACAACAAATTTTGCCACTGTAAAGAAAAAAAAAAAGAAATGCTACAAAGCTTACATGAGATTATTTTTTCAGAAAACGTATTCTCACAAGATACCTTTTTTTTCTGAATATGTTTTATCCATTTATGGTCACACCTAAATGAATTTTCACAGTTCCATTGTGCTGACCTTTTGCTGAGTTTTTGTAATTTACTACATTCAATGCAAATGATATGTTTATAGCCAACATTTATAGATTTCTTAGTTGAGCATCTTATCCATGAAGATCTTTATTAATTATGCATGTGTTATAGATATCATTGATACAGGTTTAGGTGAAAATGAACAGGAGCACAACAAAAACCAAAGGGCCTTTATAAATCCTTAAAGGTTTACATTTCACCAATTGCTTTGTTTAATTTACATGAGGAAATATGGGTATTAATTTTTGAGAACAAGTAGAATTATTTATTTGTACAAATGTATGGCTTTTCATCCTGTCAAATTTAAAAAGGTGTGGTTAATCTTCTGGAGCCATCATAAAACATTTTAGTCTGGTATTTTAGGCAATGGAAATTCGTTTTCTGATAGTTCTGGAAACTGTGAACCTCAGGTCACAGTGCTGAAGTCAGGCATGATGAGCACCTTTTCTTCATTCAAAGGTGATGCGTATTTTCTTGATGGTAGCTCACTTGAGTACTCTTGGAGCATGAGGGAGAGTAATGAGGATCAGAAAGAAGAATGAAGGAAAAGAGAGGGAGCAAGACAATGAGCCTAGATGTCTCTTATTACAAGGATGCTAATCATCGTCATGGGGACACAGAATTGCAGCTCATCTCACCCTAAATATATCCAAAATCCCACCTCTACATTTCATCCCATTATCAGTGAGGACTTCACCCATGAATTCTGTGGCAGCACAGGCTTCCAGTTCATACCCTGGCCCCTGCTGTGCCCCTCTCGAGACTACGGAAGAAGCACCTAGCACAATCAGGTGTTGGACAGTTCCCACCCCATTCTCTTGTCACATAGCCCCACCAATGAATCTCATGTGTAATGCAAATGTTGACTTGGGCTCAGTTGGCAACAATACAAAACAAAACTGCATAGTTCTAATTAATGATATGTAACTTATATTGCAATTTATTAAACCAAAATTGCATGTTCTTATCTTTAATATGTTCCGTCATTCAACATACATTTGTACGGTACCGACTATAGGTTAAGTAATTGCCTTAAAAGAACTAATGCAGAAAGAGCCAGAGGGTCCATTTTGTTGTTGAGAAGTTCATAGTTTAGTTAGGAAAATAAGCATAAAGAAAAGAAGCTTTAGTCATGGTGTTGTAAGTGTTGAAGCTGTAAGCACTGGGTACCATGGGGAGATGAGCACATGGAGATGTCAGAGAACTCAGAGCTGTGTGAAGCATTTTTGACTATACAATAACTAGTTCCCACCTGGTCTAGGTCACATATGACAGAATATGGATACACACATGTTTTAGAGTATGGATTTATTCCTCAGCAATAGACCACAAGGACGACTGAAATCCAGAATCACTGGGAGATAGTTCTCTGCGGTTCAGGCAAACTCAGATGCAGTCTCACCTGCAAGTACAC
Organism: Ctenomys sociabilis; assembly: GCA_004027165.1. NCBI lineage: Eukaryota > Metazoa > Chordata > Mammalia > Rodentia > Ctenomyidae > Ctenomys > Ctenomys sociabilis. The sequence goes on along the minus strand of PVKA01020875.1, from coordinate 28,240 downwards.
TATTTGTGCCAACAAAAGGATGCCAGAAAGCTGCCTTCCATGGGTCATATACTACAGACATTCATTTTCAGGGCCAAAACACATATTGGGCTAAGCTTGTGGACCAAAATCTTACTTATAGGAATGAGTGGAATGGAGTTTGAGCAGTTCTTGCTATTTTTAAAGTTACAGTTTAGATCTAAATTTCTCACCCCCAAATCTCATGTGGTTTGAAAGTGAATAGATTATGGGAGGGCATCCACATCAGCAGATCCATTATGGATGATTTCAGGACTGAAAGTGTTGTAGGAGGTGGAACTTCGATGAAAGCAGTTATAAGGGAGTGACCTGGTAGGGTGCATTCTTGTCCTCAGAATGATCATTCTACTTTAGGAAATGCTTTTTAGAATGCCACAAAATAAAGAAAAGGAAAACACAAAATCATTCAAACTATGACACTTGTACAGAAAATAGAGAATGGGATGACTTTCTCTCTCTCTCTCTCTCTCTCTCTCTCTCTCTCTCTCTCTCTCTCCCCTGTGTCTCTCTCTCTCTCTCTTTCTCCTTTATTTCTGTACACTTCTACAGAATAAAAGCCTCAGGATATGAATTTTCCTGCCTTTTTTCTTTTGGTTGTCATCTAAGTAGCCCTTCTTTCCTTCTAGCATAAAAGTGTTCTCTTTTTGGTTTTCAAGGGTGAAAAAGCAATGAACATAAAATAGTAATTTGCCAGCAGAACCCTAAGATTTGTTAACATGCCCTAAAGCTAAGGTACCTTTGTTGTGTCCCATGATTGATACTGATGTCAAGAGATGGAAAGTGGATCTGCCCTCTGCTCCAAGCTGTGCTGCCTGCTGAAACCAGACAGAGGCTATCTGAGACTGAATAAAAATTGCATTGTTTCTGTGTGTTCTGGATCATTCTGTCTGATTTCCCAGAATTTCCTCATCATTTGAAAGATGTAAGAAAGACAGGCTCATAGGTGTTTCTGTCGAATCCTAAAGCAAACATATTAGTGATAAAACCAGGATCTAAAAGGTTTCCTGTTCTATTAAAAAGTGAAATATTGTAGTCTGCAGTAAAATAGACCTCTATCTGGAACAACAATGGCAGCTGGACATCTGACTATGAGAAAGATAACTTGAAGTCTTTATACTTTATTTTCATATTTAAAAAATAAAGGAAGGGTCTTGGGAGATGGCTCAGTGGAATAAGTGCTTCCCTGGCAAGTGCAAGGGCCTGAGTTCAATCCCTGGTTCCACAAAAAAAAAAAAAAAAATAAATAAAAAAATAAAGAAAAGAAAAGGAAAAGAAAAGAAATTTATATGATAGAAACTTCTATAACAGCAACATATATTTTAGTGATTTTTCACAACTTGTAAGCTGAATGAATTCCTGGAATTTCCATTCAGATTAAACATAATGAAGTACAAATTTCTCTTCCAAATGCAAAAAATAAAGAGCTTTAGTAACTTCAACAGCAATTTTGAACTTGACAATTTATGACACATTTATATGTTAGAAATGGTTATGAAGGCTAAATTTGCTTTTCTAGTGCCAATATTTGACCTTCTAAGCCAGAAGGGAGTGGAGACAATTCTCAGTTTGTCATAATTACGCTTATTTCATTGGTTTGAAAATTGCTAATTTGCTATTTTCCTCTGTGCCCCAAATCTTGAAACCAATCAGGGTTTATAAGACTAGTTATGTGTGCACACGCATATCTACTTTCAACTAAATGCTGTGAGCACTCACAGCCGGATGGCACACGAGCACCCTGTGGTCACGGCAGGCGCACTGTGACTATTATCACTTACTGCTTTTTCTTGGCCCAAATCTTTCCCTTATGTTTCTGCCTTGTCATTTTCGAACCCATCCATTACTACAAACTATTCATGGGACAAAGTAACATGCTCGTTGACACGAGTCAGTGGTGCTACGAATTATGGGTATATATTATGCAGTGTGTACTTACGCACATATATAACAAATGCATGTGTCATCTCTTTCCATAGTGTGAAATCCCAAGTCATTGCTGTTTGCTTATACTTCAGGGTGAGACCTCATAGCACAAACTTTTCAGCATTTTGCTTTCACTGTTTTTTGGCTTTCCACATTTTTGTAGGGATTCTGGCACGATATATTTGACAGTCTGAAGTGGATTGCCTTCCACAATTTCTGTTTTCCAGTGCATTTAATAACACTTGTGTCAAAAAAGCCTTGATATATTCATGGTTCGAGTGCTTTGCATTTTATTGTGTGGTCCTGGGGATGGAACCCAGTATCTCTTTACTGAGTGACATTCCAATATCTTTCTCATTTTTCATTTTGTTACAGTCTCTACCTCAGGGATCCAGAGTGCTGAGATTACAGGCGTGTGCTGTGAAGCTAGCTTGGAGATTTTTGATGTCTTTGCTGTGTTGAGGATAAAGCCTGTGCATGCCAGGCAAGTGTCTATGCCAGATCCACAGGCTCAGAGCTGTGCATTTCATTTTATGGGACTGCTTCCCACAGCTAGGCTTATGGCGTCAAAGGAAAAATTTGCTTTCCTACACTGATGGATGTTGGGAGACTGCATCTAAGAACTCTAACAATTAAACTTCCTGTCACCAGAATTCTTCTGAAATATAGCATCACATCCTTTGGTCACTGGGCCCCCTTTTCATTCACTTTCAACTGTGAGTGTCTGGCAACTGTTATTTGGGTCACAGTTTCTCAGATTGTGTGTGTGTGTGTGTGTGTATGTGTGTGTGTATTATGTGGTAGTGGAAAATGAACTCTGGTTCTTGGCACTGAGCTATATCTCCAGGCCTTTATTTTCATCTGAGACAGTGTCTTCCTACATTGTCCAGGTGAAGACTGAACTGACACAGCCTCCCTAAGTGCTAGCATAGAAAGCATGTACACCATGCCAGACCACACCAAGCTTCATATATTCAATATATGAGATCATAGAGTGTTTCTTATTCTGTGTCAAATTAATATAACATGATGCATGCTGTCACACGACAGGATTTAATACATTTTATATTTCTTTTATGCTTTTATATCACATGATCTTTGTGTGTTCACCTGTTGGTAGGCATTTTGGTTGATTCCACATTTTAAATACTATAAATAATGCTTCAATTAACATGAACGTGCAGATTTTGTTTTGAGCTGTGGATTTGCATTTTCGTTGGGTGTAGTCCAAGTAGTGGAATTGCTGGGTTGGGTTTTAGTTCCAGTTTTAAGTTCTTGAAGAATTTTAATCTGAACAGGGAAGCTTAGAGTCTTGGTACTGGACAAGACTTGGACACAACTAGCCTTCACCACAACCAGGCCAGGGGCCTGAGGGGCAGGCACTGTGCTACCTCATCTCGTGCATTATCACTGTGGAATTGTGCTGATACAAATCCAGGCGTTAGTATTCATATTGCATTTTATAATGGCTCTGCTCATTTATACTTCACTTAACAATATCTATTGTTTCCTTTCCCCCTTTTGCACTTCTTTCTTGGATTTATTATTTTTTTGTCCCTTTCGTAACATCCACTTCAGTGGGGTAAAGCGGTGTCTCATTTTGGCTTTGATTTGTTTTTCGCTGATGATTAATGACATTCAGAATTTTTGTATATCTGCTGTCCCTTTGCTATAATATTCTTTTGAGAATATATATGTATTTAATTTATGCACTTTTCCACTCTGAATAAAAAGTGCTACTTTTGTTATGCTAAATTCTCATAGATACTTTGATTTAATTTTGAATTATTTAAGTTATTTTTATGTCATATTTCACAGACACGATGTTTTCTCATATGTCGGGTAAGCAGGCAGGGCAATGAGCATATTTTGTCTGTGCATCCACCATGGAAACACAGGGTTTGCAAGCATAAGACCCTCTGCAACTGTGGCGCATGAATCAAAGGTGCCCCATTTTCTGCTTTTAAAAAATTTCTGATTTTATAAAATTTAACAAATTTTATACAGAACAGGTGAGGCCTTCTGATTCTGAGCCCAGCACAAGGAGGCAGAGTTGCTGAGACAGTTATCTCTATTTCTTGTATCTGAGTTGACAAACAGTGAAGGAATTTAGGCAAATGACCTGACACAGAAGGTGATTGACTACACCAGATAATTAGTCATAATTGCACGCAGCCAAGAATGTTTGTGATATGTAATGGTAGGTGCATTCTTAGCCCATGAGGTTGTGAGTTGGATGAAACACACAGTTCGTAGATGGGTTTTCTACCAGAAAACTGCAGTCATGTACCTGCAGTGAGCTGGTCCCGCTTCTCTCGTTGTGCTTAGCTGCTTCGTATTTCCCCACATCTTATCTAATAAGTATAGACCCCATTGAAAACATTCTCATGGTGGTGGGTAACCTAGGAGACCAAATTGCAAATCTGTGCTATGTCATTTAATCTTAAATCTACAGCTCAGCACACATTAAAAGAATTAATTGCAGGTTAAAATAAGGGACATATGCCTTGTACATAGTGAGAAGAGTGTCTAGCTATTGCAGCCCTGGGAAGGTGAAAGACAAGGTGTGGGAGTGGAGATAACCCAGTTTCTCTTTTCACATTTCATCTTGTGGAATTACCTATGTCTTAGGGTCATCTGAGGAGGTGAGAAAGTGGTCTGAAGACTGAATGATCACAAAGGCACCATGATGAGGCAAGAGACAGAGAGTTCCAAGGAATCTGAAGCTCTTCCCAGTGAAAAGGTAGTGTTTGAAATCTTGCCCACAGGGGCATGAAGATGCCATCCTGGGAAACAAGAAAATACCAGATCCTGGGCCAGCTGAAGGAATTTCCTGCCTCTTCTTACCTCAGCTGTAGGGATACTGAAGCACAGAGTGCTTTATATTCAACTACAGCCATAGTCCCTTTACTTTTTTGTTTTAAAACAGGGTCTTGCTAAGTTGCCTGGTTGAATATCCAGTTTGTGGTCCTCTTATTTCAGCCTCGCAGAGCTCCTGAAATACAGCCTTGGGCCACTATGTCTGGCTCAATAACATCATCTTTAAAATTCTGAATACATGCAAAGATATTTATTTGCATATAAATAAAAGTAATATATTTTACATTTTAAAATTCATTCATTTTTGTAGTCCAGGATGATTCCTTTCACTGTGGGCTGTTGGGATTGTGCATAATATATCTTCATATATTTACCCCATTCTCCTTTCTTTCCACCCCTTGATTCATCCCTTAGCCCCTTTCTCTTTGCAAAAGATTTATCCTTCTGTTTTGTAGTATCTAATTTTTATTTTGCTCTTTAGATAAACAATCCAGTTTTTTTCACTACAAAGTCCTTAATTGGGAAAAGTCACGGTGCTAGATGTAAGATTCATCAGACAAATAGTTCAGCAGATTGAAGCACCTGAAAGCAGCCACAGGCACCAGGGTTTGATCTCCAGGTGTTCTGTGCAAGCCTTGCCCCCTGGTGGCCAATTGAGACTGGGCGTGGTGGCACGCACCAGTAATCCCTACAAGTTTGATCTAGTAGTAAGACCCCGCAATAAATAAATAAATAAATAAATAAATAAATAAATAAATAAATAAATTCTTTGAGGCTGGGGAGATGGCTCAGTAGAATAAGTGCTTCCATGGCAAATGTAAGGGCCTGAGTTCAATCCCCGGTTTCACCAAAACAAACAACAAAAATCCAAAAAAACAAACAAAAATAGATCATATTTTTTGAATACTTAAGTGTCTTGATTTCTCTAATGAGAAACATGGATGGAAGTATTTGGAAACCTACAGGATGTATCTAAATAAGGGTAGGAAGAGAGAATCTCAGTACAGCAGATGGAGAAAAAAATAACATGTAAGTTTTTTTATTGTTTTATAACCCTTGGATTGAACCTCATCAGTAAATGTATTGTAAGAGTTAATAAGCCATGGCAGTCTACAGATAGGCGCTTGCTAGGGAATCATCAATGGACTTAATAATACAAGAGAGAGGCATTAAAAGTGTGAAGCTTCAAGTGCACCACTGGATTTTACAGTGATCTTCGTTTTCTTGGGTTTTTTTAGTTAATTATTGTTAGTCTGTACTCCAGAAACTAAAATAGATTTTCTCCTCCACCTTGAATATCCTTTAATTTAAGGAGGTGTTAAAATTCCTAAGATGTTTAAAGACAACTCCTCTGGGTAAGTCTCTGCAGCATGATGAGAAAGAGCAGAACACTGGTCCTATCCCAAACCTCCTTGTATCTTTTATCTCATGGCTAATTTTCATTTTATTGCATTTATGGTTCAGTGAGAAGCTGACTTGAGCAGAAATTTGGGTGACACACAATTGTCATTTGTTACTTCCCCAGATTAGTCCATGTGTTTTGTTTGGGCTTGGCCTCTGTTTGACAGTGTTGTTATAAAGCAAAATTTACATCTGCTGTTGACAGGCCCTGGATTATCATTCTCACTGCCACTTTCAAAGTGAGAGATTTTCTGGTGATCAGGACTTGGTACAAAGATGTATGTTAACCCTGGAGTAATTTCTTTTGCAGATGTCTGAAAGCAAAGCCCTAAGGAGAAAGACGTTAGTGTGTTATCAAAGCTGTGAGTCTCACATGGAAAGTACTCAGGAGTGATGGTGAGTTAAGGAATGACTGGAGAGCAGGCGAGGGAGACACTGAGCTGACCTTCTTCATCTCAGCGCTCTGTGTCCTCCCTCACCAGCGAATGCTGCAAGGTGACTGAAGCTGTTCTGGAAAAGAGCAGGGGAAGCGCGAGTGTGTGGGAAGGTTAGCACCACGGGTCTCCCCTGCTTCCCAGCAGCAATTCTCATGGCAACTGACCCCGTGCTGCCAGGGAGTGCACCATTAGTCTTCGTTAGGCATCTTCTGTCTCTGTGGGCCTGCCCTTTTATGCTGTTTTCTCCTGCTAATAAGGACACCAGCCATGCCGGGTGAAGAGCCCACCCTATCCTACCTGAACTGGTCACATGTGCAACGGTCCTGTTTTCTAAAAGCTAACATTCATAGATTCTGGGAATTGAGATGTACATATAACTTTTTTCCTAGTTCTTGGAATTAGACCCAGGACATTTACAATGAGTTATATCTCAACATTTTTTTTTTTTTATTTTGAGACAGGACCTCACTAAATCTCTCACTTGTTTTACCTGGTTTCCAGCTTGTGATTCTCCCCACCTCAGCCTCCTGAATTCTAGGATTGCAGGTATGCACCACTACAGCTGGCACCCACAGAACTTTTAAAGGGCCACTTTCATTACCAGAGGGACACCAGAGGGTAGTTATTTTTTAGGATTCAGTCCAGGAAATCTTTAATTTCCCTTGAAATTCTAATAGACTGTAATGCTGAGATTTAGGCCATCAAACATATCTTTATAGTCTAGAGAGTTTGCTTTAAATTGAGGGAAAGTTTGAAACATACTACTGAATGCATTCATATGCATTTTCAATATACACACCAGAATTCAGGAAGGGCAAATGGAAGCAAGCAGTGATATGAAGAGAAAAATGAAGTCTTTAATGTTCACCCAGCCGACAGTAGACTGTCAGAAGCTTATATACTGCCTTGTTTCTGAGGTCAGTTGCTAAGCACCTTACAAGAATTTTGCTTGCACAAAGAATAATTTAGAGATTACCCAGGCGACTTTGTAGAAGCTCTGAAAGAGTCTTTTCATGAACACTCATAAAGTATATGTGTGGGCGACTGCTAATGTTTGTGAAAGTGTGTGTGTGCACATTTGTACATGTGTTTTATATTCATCCCAGTCCCACAGACATGGATTTGCATGCTGTCCTAAGCTATTTTTTCCAGGGATTTAATTGTTTAAAAGACAGCAGATACACTAAAAGTAAAACAAAATGTTTGTGGCACATGGCCACCTATTTGGTGGATGTCAGTCACTTTTAGAAGCTTTTTCTCAGATTGCTCAGCAACAAAGAAATGATGAGATGAAAAAAACCTAAAGATCTGCAATGGGCATTCCTTTCAATTATTAGCCTTTCTTTTTTTATCCATCCTTCTGCTTATAGAAAATAACTAAAAGTATAAGGAGAGAGACCTGACCTATTTGGACTGACTGGGAAAAAGGGAAGGTGCTGAGAGTGTGTATGAAGTGTTTCCTATGTAGCTCATCACATTTCAACTTTATTGCTCCCATTTTATTTTTTATTATTATTATTATTTTTTTTTTTTTTGTCTTTTTGAGACAGGGTCTCACTATGCAGTTCAGGCTGGCCTTAAGCTCACTTTGTAGCTCAGGCTGGTCTCGAATTCACAACAATCCTCCTGCCTCAGCCTCCCGAGTGCTGGGATTACAGGCCTGTGCCACCAAGCCCGGCTTGCTTCCATTTTATAGAAGTGGAAAATTGAAGCCTCTGAAGTTAAGTCATTTGACTCTGATTGCAGAAGTAACAGGAAAATGCAGTAAGAATTGGGACTGCAAGCTTCTATGTGAAAAATATGAAGTACTTCTTTCTGAAGTGTGTGTGTGTGTGTGTGTGTGAAGACAGATGTAATAATTATCCTACAAAGGAAGGCCATTTGGCAAGAATGTCAGGAAATTTACAAATTTCCTATTCATTCTTGCTCTATAGATTTGATTCGTATTTCACTTAGACACTTTCCTATCACTGGGACAAAAATTAAATACCTAACACACATATTTTAAAGGAGGCAAGTCTGAGGTTCATTTCAGCCCATGATCAGATGATTGTAAAGTAGAAACGAGATGGAAGAGGGGTCTGGCAGAGAAAGCAGCTCACCTCATGGTGTCCTGAAAGCAGAGAGAGAAGGCAGGTTCCAGGACAAGAATGCACCTCTCCAAGCCAAGCCCAGGGAACCTCCTCCAGCTCGGCACTGCCCTACTACAGCACAGTCAGCTATGAACTCATTCATGTTGGGCCCAGTGACAAGCACAGTGTGCTGCAACCCAGTCACATGCACACACATGAGACTTCTAGGGAAAACTTTAGATCTCTTTGGGAAACTTGGGGATATTTGAAGTATAAAGTCTGATAAGATAGACTGAGATACCTCAGGAATGAGTGGGTGAGGAAGGAAGGACTTGGCATTTGTGTAAGAGTTCTCCAGAGAAGCAGAATTCGCAGAATAGCTACACCAATAACTTCAGACAAAAGTGCAGGAAAAGATATAAAGATAAAAGGGCTGACATAGGTAGAGAAGGTGACAGAGATGAACATTTATGATCAGGAGTTGTGTCTTGTGTCTATGAGGTTTGAGAAGACCCAGTGTTAACAAGTTTAAGACATACTAATTCTGGGAATGTACTTGCAGTTAGCTAGAATTCAAAGGTTAAGAATTATGAAAACTGCTGACACAGGACCAAGCCCAAATTAGGTGGTCTTGAGGCCCAGGAAAAGTTAGTCCTGGAGTTCCTATCTGAAGACAGGAAGCAATGATGCCCTTAGTCAAAGGCACTTAGGCCAATGAGGCTTTGTTTCATTCAAATAATTAATCACTATGTTCTGTTCAGGTTTCCATTGATTTTATGAGGCCTACCTGCATAAAGCATGGGGACTGGCTTTACATAGTATACAATTTAAACAATAATTTTACCCCAAAATATTTTTCCTTAAATACACCCCAAACAATGCTTCTGGATACTCAGGTGACACATACTATTTTCTGCTTTGTCTCTCAGAATTCACTGTTAGGTTTTTAACTTTAAAGGGAATGGGATTATTAGGTGGTAAGACCTTTGCAGAGATAAAAGTGGAACCGTTTTGAGTGGGGTAGTGTCCTTATAGAACAGACTCAAGAGTGCTCATTCTTCTCTTCCACCAAGTGAGGCCAGAGATGGAAGGAATAATGCATGCAAAAAAAATGATCCTGGACCAGAAACCAAACTTACCTCAGCCTGCAGGTTGGTCTTTCCAATGAGAAATGAGTTCTGTTTTTTCCAAGATCACCAGGCCATGATATTTTATAATGACAGCTGCTCAGACTCACACCACATCTAAGATGGTTATTAAAAAGTAATCATCCCACTGGTGAGCATTTTCTTTTGGACAATAGATATACTTCAGTTAGGAAAAAGAATAATTCTACTTGGGCTTAAAAATCCTAGATGTACTTTTAAATAATAAAAGGAAGCCTGTAGTACTTTTCCAACAAAACATTTTCCACCTTTACATCTCATTCTAGTTCTCCAGAGTTCTCCATGAGCACCATTCCCATTGTTTCCACATAGGCAATGTATGAAATGTGCCAGAGCACCCTTGCTCCCGAGTGCCCTTTCAACTATGCACCCTGTGCCCTGAGTCTCCTCTGTGTCCTTTGCATTAAGTGACTTTCCCTGCTGCCATTCACCATCCAAAGGGAAACCAACCAGCCTCCCTGTGGAGAGCTGCCAGGTTGCACTGCTCAGCCCCCAATGGGAGTGCAGCAGCCGCCAGCAGGGAATGGTCTGGCTCACCCCTTGGAGCCAGGCATCTTGTCCCAGCTCTGCACTCCCCAGTTGCAATGACAGCCCTTGCTCCTCCCACTGCCTGGGCAGCAGGCCCAATGTTTTCTCTCCTCCATCCCAACTTGAAGCTCCCAGCCTGTGGCGCTGCCAACTCTGGGTTTGCTACTCCCCCCTTCTTAGTTGATGTTGTACTGACATTTGGCCCTGCTGAGGGTGGCCTCTGAGGCTCCCGGGAGCAATTATTTTTGATATTGCTGCATTATCCTGGATTGTTTTGAGAAAGACCTTCCCAGAGGACCACATTCAGAGCAAGAGTCCTTTTGCTAGTATGCACGTGGATTCACTCACAGAGAGTGCGTCAGGCTGGCCCTTCTCACAATTATTTCCCTGCTCATGGTGATCTATTCTGGTCCAGAAATTATATCTTATTCATCTCTGTGCCTCTTGAGAGTTTCTGATGTCTTTAATAATTCATAGGCTTAATGAGTAGATGTAACATGAATAAAAGTAAATGGATTTTTAGCTTGAGGATCTTCTCTGACTCAATTCTTGCTACTTCTAAGGGGTTGATTGTAACCCTCCTGGAAGGGCCCAGCTGGAAGTAGCTGTCTGTAGAAAACACATACTATTCCTTTAACTGATTATGGATGCATTCTCTGTCTCCGAGTTGAGAAGCTCTGTGAACAATCAGTGCCTACACAGTACATTTAGAAGTGTGCATTTTTTCAAGTTTGAGCTGAAACTTGTCTTCAATTTAACTCACTGTGCTCAATGCAGAAAAATCATAATGTTAGTAGGTGTCTGAATATTGCAATGTCTTTAGCTACTTAGTGTTTGGTTCCTGTTTAAGGAGCAGGTGGCTACCTTCTGAGTCCTGAGGCAGTAGTGAAATGTATTTCTCAGCTCAGCAGCTCACATATAACTGGGATTGAAGCATTATGTGTTGGCATGAGCATCTCCAAATCATCACTAAGTTATTTAGGAATGGAAAAGATAATTCTCATGTATGAAGGACACAGTTTTTCCCAATCCTTTTTGTTTGTTAGTACATATTTTGGGTACATAAAGATGACATTTTTTTTCTAAGAAGATGGTACACCTACATAAGGCAACTCTGTACAATTCATTATTTTTGGTATATTACAATCACATGCCTAACACTGGGGAAACCATGTAACATCTCTTCATCTCAGTTTCACTCTCTGAAAAGTGTGACTTTTAGTTACTTTACAGGGTTGGGAGAATTAATGGAGTAAAGGGAAAATCAATGAATTTTGTGCTGTGAAACCTTGGATCGAGAGTAACTGCTCCAGAAGACAAGCAAACATTTCTAATATATTCTTATGTAGAAACAGGGATTGAACTCAGGTCCTTCTGCTTGCCAGGGAAGCACTTAATCCATTGGCCCCAAACTTCAGAAGTTTTTTAAAATTTTTTTGGCTGGCTCAGGATACCTTCAGGGCAGGTCTGGTATGGCTTGAGGATCTGGGGGTTGAACCACAACTGCCTGTTCAATCAGTCACTTTAAACAACTGAGCTAATGGGCAGGCCCCCTGTAATAATTACTAATTTGATAAATGAGTGATGTCTTGCACGAGTAGTGTGTGATGCCACAGGATCAGAGCTGAGCCAGTGCACCCTTGCTCTCTGCAGGATTCTGGGTGTTTGTCCCCCAACAGTAAGAGGTTATAGTGGAAACCTCATCTGCAGAGGAGAAGCAAAAGGTAAAAGGGTCCCTTACTTCAACCGAGATTGGGGATAAGTGTAAAATATGGACAACAGCACAAAATTTTGTGGAAAAGTACCACCCAAAAAAAAGCTGTAGAGGTGTGAGTGATGAATCTATTTAATGACAATGCAATATCAGATCACTGCAAAACCCTTAAGGGTTGGCAAAAACAAATGTCATTAACCTGGATAGGTTCCTTATCAAAGTTTCACAAAAAGAATGGTCATACCATTCTTCAAATGACCCATCCTAATAACATACATCAAAGAATGATTGATCACTTAACATTTGTAGTTATTTAAGAATGAACAAATGGTGAGACTCAGCAGCACAATACAAAATGAAATGAAGACTCCAAATTCAACCATGCGAAATTTAATTGTTGTTGTCATATGAGGACCACAATACATAAATGAATCATTTTTAATGACATCCTTTGTGGAGCACTGGGCCTTTACTGTGTGCAGCAGGGAGGAATGTCTGTGGACATGAAGGCTGGAGTGGGCTTGTGGGGCACCGCACTGAGTTTTAGAACAGGGGAGTCTGGTGTCATTTCTGACTCTGTCTTCTGTTGACTTGGAGACTTAGGAGAACCTAATTCCTTCAAATAGAGCTTTCACAACGAATAAGATTGCAACAATGTTTTCTACAATGCCTTATTCTGTTAGTTGCTGAAAGAACAATACTTCAGAGAGTATGTTTCCCATTTGTTTATGTGATTAACCCCACTTTGCATGTCTAGCTCTTAAAAGAAAAACTAGTGAAAATACTAAGGTCATGATATAGCCAAATTTTAATCTAGTCTAAGTCTAAATTCTAATTTTTAAGGCTTGCGAACTAGAGCAGAAACTTAGAAAGTTCAGAGGTAAGCTAGCTGTGTGCCATTTTATCTCCTGTCAGGCCACCTGGTATGCTATCATGTCACACTACGCATTCTGATATCCAATTATTCCTACACTCCTGGGAGAGATGTGTAATGCTGTAATGCTTTATGACACCTCCTCCAAACACTCTCAAGTTCTATTGGCTTCCTAATATTTGCAGTGAGACAGTTTTATAGACATAAATGAGAGCTCTGGTTCGGGTGATCTTACTTCAAAGCTGAAGTGTTTTCTACTGTACTCCGATCTTTTTCCAGAGAACACAAAACAAAATCCAATGATGCAAATATATATATATCCAAGGGTCTCACTATACAGCTTGGATTCATAGTGAACCTTCTGTCTCAGCCTTGCCAGCACTGGGAATACAAGTGTGTGCCACCTCACCCAATTCTTCGACCTCCTGCATAGCACACCCTTCTGGGCTGGCACAGCATATGATACCAGGGTTTGGACTTGGGTCCTTATGCTTGCCAGGGAGATGCTTAGATTGCTGCACTGTCTCCCTATCCCACATGTAATTGTGTGTGTGTGTGTGTGTGTGTGTGTGTGTAATTGAGGATTGAACTCAGAACCTTGAGATTGCCGTAGCAGCGCTTATTCTACTGAGCCATCACCCCAGCACAAGTAAATATATTCACATTTACTTTTATTTCATCAGTTTTCAGATATGACACTGAATGAAACCACAAAATAACACATAATATTTCACATAATATTTAAGAAACAGAAGACATATACTTGTCATGGAGAAATTCCAATAGATTTGCTATCATTAAGGAAATGCTTAAATCTAATCCCTCTTCTGTGAACACAGAAATTCATCTATTTATTGTCCATTAAAAACCTTTTAGGAAAGCCCATGGTAATACACACCTATAATCTTAGTACTCAGGCAGTCTGAGGAAAGAGGATCCTAAATTGAAGTTCAGCCTAGCCAATTTTGGAATTTAATAAGACTCTATATAAAATAAAATAAAATAAAATAGAAAAACAAGGATGTCTAAATTGAATACACATTTAATCTCTAGTGTCATAAGACAAAACAGTGTTAAAAAATAAAAGCTTTTCAGGGATTGATGTTATTGATAATATTCTCAAAATATTTAAAGTTTGTAAGTTTCTTTTATCATATGTGGTATTTAGGTAGAAGACACTAATATCATGGAAAAAACTGTATCTTGGTACAGATTTTTCACAGCAAAAACAGAAAACAAAATTCATATATTTTAAAAATTGTACTTTTGGATAAAAGGTAAAGCTCAAATTTTTAGCTTCATAGTAAAATTGTGAAAAACCCATTTTTTTTCATTCTCCTGGATTTCTATCTTTCTGATGCACACTAAAATGAGCTAAGTTAATTCTACAGAATTAAGGCCTAATAAAAGGCCAAAGAACTTAACCAGGGTGGGGACAGCAATGAATCAGTTCTCTCTGTACAGAAGTTACTTAAATTGAAATCATTGAGAAATTTGTGCAATTGCATGAAAACATGCTTTTCCCCAGGGTAGTCAGCTTGGGAAGAAGAAACAGAATGCTTATGATCATTGTCCATAAACAATCTATATTTATAAACCTTATCTAGATCTTTTATGACAATAAAGGTGTGAAAATTATGGGTTATTCATATTTCAGGCATACAACACAGCATTCTAGGACAAGAGTTCCCCTGGTCTCCTGTACCAACTTACTCACTTCATGAAAGGTGACAATACAAGCTTCAATCTGCAAACTTTTTCTTTCACTTTTTCAATTTTCCTATTATGTTTGCTCTCTACTTACACCATGAGTAAATCTAAAGCCAGGAACACCAATAACAAAGAGCAGAATAATAAATATTATTCCATTAAGTAATATTTTAAAAATTTTTGTCCCATTTTTATTCTTAATTCCATTCAAACCCTTATTTTTCTGTGTTACTTTATAATGTTAGCTTTAAGTATTTATTAAATATTTAAAACACATACACATTGGCATAATATAATTGAAAAATATTAGCATTTCCCTATACAATGGGTGAACTTCTTACAATGATTTACCTTCTAAAATTGCCTCTGTGGGTGTAAGCATTTCTATTTTCCTTGCCATACTATAATTTAAAGTCAGTTTAATGCATGTGTGACCAAATTTGTAATAATCTGTCACTAGGGGCAGAAAAGAAAATTAAAGGAACTGATTTATTTCAAAGAGGGAAGTGTGAGATTTCCCCTCATTCTACAAATGTTTAAAGTCATAGAGATTCCTTAATAACAATTTTATATTCTTTCCACAGTGATAGAAATATACTGTCCGGGAGGAACTTCATTTCTTCACAGCATCGGCCATGAAAATCAATTCCACTGAACAGAATGCTATGTGTTCCATAATTCACCGCTCTGTGTTTTGTGGGCATGGCTTGTTAAAGCATTCAGTGACCTTAGGACAGTTCCCTTCCTCTCAGCAGCAGCCGCCAGCCTCCTGTGAAGGGCTGAATGTGCATCTGTCCTCTCATGCTTAAGAGATCACCTCAGATTAGAGGGCACTGCTTTCTCCCATGAAGTTCCCACCATATCACAGGTAAAAATTAAGCCTGAGTTTCATTTTGCTCTTTTACTTTCTCACAGTAAGGAGAAAAAAGAATGTTTGCACATCTGAGGGTCTGATTTATTTCACTTAAGAATATGTTCTTTGGTTGCCTCTATTTAACAAGAAAAAACTCAAATTTATCCTGTTTTATAGCTGAACAATACTCATTGTATAAAAAATGCCACATGAAATCTGAAGGATAGAACTGATACTGGGAATAGGGAATGAATTTACTCAAACAGAAAGATTACTGAGTCGAGCAGGAGGGCAGGAGAGGGAGTGGGGGAAAGAGATATACCTGTGTATCTAATCAGGATGGTTTGGACAACTGTACTGTGGATTTCTGCTGGTATATGGAAATAAACAGATAATAATTTATTTTTTCTCCTTTTTGCAATTGTTTATACTTTTTCTCATCTTAATTTCTTACACATTTTTTACTTTTTTTCTTTCTCTTGACAATTTCACTTGCTTATATCTGGTAATATGAATAACTGGTTGGAAGACAACACTACCCGTTACAACAAATACTGTGAAATTCATATTACTTTGTTAAGTGAAAATCTGTGTCACTTGTATTTTTTCTGTATTAATTGTAAGTTGTATCCTCTTAAAAAATTAAAACTTTGAGTCTGAAGTAGAGGCTTTAAATAGAGAAGGTCTGTAAACTTCTTAACACGATCAAGAATAAATTGTTGATAGATGATAGAAAATAAAAATTGGGCCTGTTTTATGGCTCTGACAGTAATTAACTGCTTACTTAAGTCAATATATATTCAGCGACTTAGATAATTGGAAAGATATGGAGACTATCTCTTTTGTCTCTCTCCATAAACATCCCCACACAACTGCTGAAAGATATATATAAAGTGTCTGCTTCTTTTAGCGTTAATCTAAATAGAGAGAAATATGTTCATGAATTTAGTTTGAAGGGCAAGTGAATTAGGGGTCAATTCAACCTTTAAATATAATATTTTCATGAGAAAGAAAATCTTTTTTTAGTATATTAAAATCTTATTTATAGATTTGTCAAAGATCATCTTCACTTCTCTATTTTAAGTGGGCTGCTCTCTGATTTAATAAGGCCAAATCTTGGCAAATTATACTTGTTTTGAAAATGCAGTCACAATTTCAACAAGCTTCTTCACAGAATTTGTCAACTAGTACCAAAATATATGTAGATGGACCAAAATCCTTGGTCCAGAAGAATAAGGCAGAATATTTTTCTAATATCTTCCTATAAAATAATCATAGCTTAGTGATTTTCACAATTAGATAGAGACAAAGTGCACTGAAACCCAACTTAAAATGCAGAAGCAGCCGGGCGTGTTGGCGCGTGCCTGTAGTCCCAGCTACTCGGGAGGCCGAAGTGGGAGGGTTGCTCGAGTCCAGGAGTTCTGGCTGCAGTGAGCTATGCCAATCAGGTGTCCGCACTAAGTTCATCATCAATATGGTGACCTCCTGGGAGCGGGAGACCTCAGGTTGCCTGAGGAGGGGTAAACCAGCCCAGCTTGGAAAATGCAAAAGCAGATTAGTGAATGTTAACTTCATATGTGACTAAGCGTATGTTCAATATGGTGACACAAGCCAAATGCTAAGGTATGAGACAATTAATAAGTAATTATGATAGTTATCTTCGTGTGAAAAATAATATAAAATTATATCTCAACTTTATTTCACATCATAAAGTATAATCTAATGTTAACTAAAGCCCTACAGGAAAAGAAAACACTTGCAATTCTAAGAGATAAAATGCAAGTTATTTTCTCTCATTCAGTGCAAAATACATTATAAAACATTACAGGGCTGGCCAAATAAGTCAGTGGATTAAAGCACCTGCAAGCAGGAACAGGGGCCGGGAGTTTCAATTTCTGGGCCTGCCATGCCAGCCCCGCCCCCCAGGGCGCACTGAGATGGCAGCTGTGACTGGGCATGGTGGCACAAGCCTGTGATTCCAGACCTTGGGGTCTGTACACAGGCGGATCACTATAAGTCTGATCTAGTAGTGAGACCATGAACAGCGTAGACCCTTCCCTAAGGGTCTACAATATGTATATTGTAGACCCTTAGGTCTACTTCTGCAATTTAAGTTGTGTTTCGGTGCATTTTGTCTCTATCTAATTGTGAAAATCACTAATATATATATAGTTAAAGGCAATGAAGGTCCTTGTGTACAATATTTGCATAGATGCTAATCTTAATAAATTAATAGTCAATATTATGGTGCATATCTAGATGCTCCTGAAAAGCCCTATATGAGCTCAGCTGTGCAGTTTGGGAAGGTGATTGGACCCTAACTCTCAGAAGTTTATTTTTATTCATTAATTTATTTTTTTTGCTGGTACGAGGAATCAAACTCAGGACCTTGTGCTTGCCAGGCAAGTACCTATTCCAGTAAGCTATCTCCCCAGCCCTCAACTCTCAGAAGTTTAAATGAAGACATTCTTACATTAGGTAAGTGGGAACATTAATTTTTATGTGAATTGGCCACAGATACTGTGTCACTGTGAAGCTCAGTGCCTAGACAAGACTCAGGAACACACTAAGTAACTATGAACAATTTATGGGCAAGGATTTAATGACCAGCAACAGTAGGAAACTCCTAGTTCCTTCTCTAGTTTTTTTATGACATTAAAAAAATGTGAAGTCACAATCCCAGCCCTATAGTCTGTTAAAAAATTACACAGGGGAAGAAAACCAGGTGTGTTAATATGCAAATATAAATGGCACACTAATGAAAGTATGTATTAAACAGAACACCACAATGTCAAACATAATCCTAGCAAATTAAGGGTTTCCAGACTCCTAGGGGATGTTGCCCCACCAGACAGCCAGATGTCCTAGTCTCTGCCTCTGCACTGGGGTGATTTTCTTCTGTGTAAAAACTATATTCTAGTTCTTTCTCCTGCCAAGAACAGTCTGGACACATGGAAATAGTTGGTCTTTTGTGCTAAGCTGGGGAGGATACGGGAGGAAATGAAAGCAGTTTTTAAGCTATGTTTTATCCCCCTCAATATAAATGAATCCTCAGAATACACTTCACTGAAATTGGTTTTAGGGCAAAGTAGGAGCAAGCGTGCACATTCCTTATAGGATCACACTGCGTGTTTAATGCCAATTGTATTGGCAGACTTTTTCTTTTCTATTGAAGAAGATCTGTATTTATTTTGCAGTTCATTCATAAAATCATCAGTTATTCATTGTAGATTTGTTTGCTGATAATAGTTTCCTTTTTTTTTTTTTTTTTTTTTTTTTTTTTTTTTTTTTTTTTTTTTTTTTTTTTTTTTTTTTTTTTTTTTTTTTTTTTTTTTTTTTTTTTTTTTTTTTT
>PVKA01020874.1:0-39586 GCA_004027165.1 Ctenomys sociabilis | reverse complement strand
TTCCACTGTGCTGTCTTCTGCCTTGGAGTGACCCAGTCACAGACTGAAGCTATAAACCAGATAAAGCTCTCCACCTTTAAGTTATGGGTGTTCAGTATTTTTGTCCCAGTAATGAGAAAGTGGCTCAGACAGGGGCTTTATATTTACTGTATTATTAACTCTGCACAATAACACCAATGAGGAACTGAGGCTCCAAGATGTCATATTATTTGCCCAAAATATATAATAAGTGAGCTGCAGGGCCAGAAAGACAACCAAGCACTTACATAATATAAATACCTGACCTTTGCCCACGCTTCAAGGACATATACTCGGTAGGGGAGACACCTTCTACCACTCATGTTTAGACTTGTGGTAAACTAGAGCACAAGAAAGAGAATGCATTCCTTTTTTCAGTTAAAAAAGGAGCAAGGAATACTAAACGTAGGGTTTAAAAAAGACATGATTTTTGGCAAGGATTGTAGCACTATAGACTCAATTGATTGGAAATGGGGTAGTGTGCATGTATGTTTTATGCAGATTATTTTGTTGTTTTTTAAATTAATCGTATTGAGAAATAGCAATGAGACTGTTTCAAAACCGATTAGTAGGATACTTTCAGTAATTAATACACTGCATATTGTTGTCTTCATAGTGGTTATTCATAGTACAAGATGCAGACATGATACTAGCAGTTAATTGATAGGATTCAATGAGAAGAAAAACTTGTGCTAACGGGGTGTATTTTATACGAGGAAAAGTACTGCTGGGGGCGGAGAGTCCAGCTGAGCCTCAAGGTGCAATTTTAATTTCGGCTTCAGCAGCATGAGCTGTTTGGGTCCTTGCTCTAACGTTGGAGCGGAGGAACTGCCAGGATGGAGGAGTCTTCTGGAGAAACTTTATCACCTGTGTTAAAGCCGTGGCTTAGTTCTCACCTTGTGCTTAGCACTGACTGTTTTGTTACTCAAAGTTCATGGCTTCAGAGGTTCCAGTCCATGTTAGTTAGTCCCGCTGCCCTCAGGCCTGTGGCAAGGCAGAACCCCATGGCAAGAAGTACGTGGCAGAGCACAGCTGTTTGCCTGGTGGGAACCAATGACCAGAGAAAGGGTGAGGTTCCCCTTGTCATTTTCGGGGTGCTCTCCCAGGCACCTAAGTTGCCTCCACTAATCCCCACCACTTGAATGTTCTGCTACTTCCAACAGTACCCGGGCAGGTAGCTAAGCCTAAAACCCATGGCCTCTGGGGGACGTCCAGTACCCTTCTTTCATGTCTGTTTGATCAGATTTAGTTTCTTGGCTGCAAAGGCTGAAGCTTGCACATAGGTTTTTCCTCACTTCTTTGTTTTCTAGTGTAGCTCCTTTGAGGATCTAACCTTGACTTCCCAAGCTGTTGAGACAGCAAAAAAGAAATCTGAACCAGGTGCAAATTTAAATCCTCACCCTTTGACCCTAGCCACTCAGCAATTTGATCCTGGTTCTTTCTATCTACTTGTGCATCTGACTTCCTTTTTCAACCTGAATTCTCAAATCAGCGTGATGCAGTATCTAAATCCTGACCAAACCTTCGTGCCAGCTGTGCCTTATCTCACCCCGAATTCGATGTCTAACAAACTTCAGCATAGCAGCTCTACCCCCTCTGGGCATGTGTGTCCACATAAGTCACAGTGGCTCACTTCTTTACTGTGCCCTGCCAGGGAAGGCAAGAGAAATTGAGAATTTATTGATCACTTATTCTAAATACTGCGCATGTATTATCTCCAAGTTTATGAGTCAGTGTGTTAAGGATCCAGGAGGTCAATCCCATCATGCAACAGAACCAACAAATGTTAAAATGAACACGTGGCTGGATGAAGTATTCATTGGTGAAGTGAATTGCAATATACTCCAATTGCAATTTTGAACTTAAAATTTATTTCAGTTAGTTTCTAATATGTTACTGTTACAATAACTATGCTAAATAGTTTTCATTTGAATGCTTATAAGATTTTGATAAGAGATAAAAAGAATATCCTGAATATCCATGCTCAGGAAAACTAAGACCAAATATTAGCATGTAAACTCTAGTACAAAGAATGATTAGATTACCAAGCCACATTGGAAATATTTATTGATTTATTTTAACGTATTTGGTACAGGGTCTCACTATGCAGCTCAGACTCATAATGATCCTCCTGTTTTCAGCCTCCCCAGTGCTGGGATTATAAGTGTGCACTGCCACCATGCCTGGATTCAGTGGCCAGCTCAACATGCCCAAGGGTGGGGCCAGTGTAGTATGTGGCAGCAGGGATCAAACCCCGTCCCCGTGCTTGCCTAAGCAGGTGCTTAGTCCACAGAGCTGTCTTGCTGACCCTCATTAGCAAATATTTAAATGAACAGTTGTGACATTTTATGTCATGAAGGATATAATCTTTTCCATAATCTTTCAATTTATACTGCTGGCAACCTTTGGTCTCCCCTTTAAATTTAAGCTCTGTGAGGGCTAAGACCTGCAGTTGGGTATGTGATGCCTTGCAGAGGTGCCACAGCTAATAATTCATGCTTGTTTGCAGGCAGGTGGATGCAGGAACTTTCCTGGAAGGAAAATTATGACCCAGAACAGGTATGTGACATCTCCAATGTAATAAGGTTCGCCAAAGCAGAATCCCTGTAGTTCTGGGCTCCAGCATTTCTGTATAGTGGGACAGTTCTACTATTTTATGCTTTCCTAACTGTTACATATTCTTGAAAGAGTACAGGTGATACACAAATATTATATGCACATATATATGATGAATTTCTTTAGAAATTAAAAACAAAAATAATTCCTATAATTTATATATCAAAATTTTACTCATGATAATTAAATAATAAATCACTACACCAGTTCCTAAATGACTGGGAATATTTTGACAATCAAACAAAGGACTAAGGGGCCAAGGAGATGGCTCAGTGGAATAAGTGCCTCCTTGGCAAGCGCAAAGGTCTGAGTTCAATCCCCAGTTCCGCAAAAAAAAAAAAAAAGAAAAGGAATAAGAGAAAGCCACTAGCAAACGTAAAATGGTTTACTTTATTTACGTCAAGTGAGAAGATAATGCTGTGACCCTGAGGAACACTGTCAAAAAGAAACACTGATTTATTTTTCTATTTCCTCACTCAAGCCAATTTATTACTTATTGAGGGAAACCTAGTGTCCTAGGGTACTTACTAAAGTTTTAGGTCCATTTTAACAAATGCAAGGAAATTATTTACACTATTCATGCCAATAATGATTTACAATATTCATGGAAAATCTGAAGCAGATGGAAAAGCCATCAAGGTAGATCTTTCTGGGCCTTCATTCATTCAAAATTACACATTTGTTATTAGAGAACAGACTGGATTTCCAGTTGCCCTGAGGAATCTCTTAAATGTAAGAGATTGGGGAAATCATGAAATAGTAACTATAGGTGAAGGATTTAGCTTGCACCCTGTCATTAAAGGCCTACACATGGCATGTATAAAGTCCTAATGGCATTGCCTCTCTCATTGCATAGAAGTTGAGCAGTCTGCCACAGTGACCCAGGGGAACATTTTCCTGCAGCACATACCCACCCTGGCATCCCCTCTCTTCACAGGACCCCTCATGATGCATGAGAAAAGCCTTGACTTCCCTCTCTCCAGAACATTGCTTACCTTGGCAGAACACCCCTTCCTGTCCCATCTTTTTGTTGCTGCTGTTCAAAATTCAGCTTAGTTAGCAGCAAAGCTATCCCAAATACTATATTGTAGAAACAAGAGAAAAACAAGTTCCTGGTTCCACCAAAGTCTTTTTTTAATTGTTTAAAGAGCATGATTCAGGTAAGCAAGTCCTGTCATGAACTATTTGTTGAGTGAACATCCCCATTGCATTACTTCTGTATGTTCTTCATCACCCTCCTGTGATCTTTTTTTGAATAGGAAATAGTCTTGTTATATTTGTGTCTTCTCAACGCTCATAATCCCTCAGCAAGTATAGCAAATTCATTGTCTACTACCCTACCAGTGAAAGCATGTATTGTTTTCCTGTGCTGCCTACCATGGCTAAGTTATCCCAAGGGTTGGACACTCACTTGGCCCAGTAGTAAGAACTGTGTTTGGGAGGCTCTAAGGCTGGAAGTGAGGAGCATGCCCCACAGGCCCCTGCAGCGCACTGGGCTGGGTCAGATCATTTCTGCCCACTCTCAGCTCCCTGAGACACTGCACATCAAAGAGGAACCTTTATCCTAGCATTGGAAAAGTTCTCCACTTGGAAGAAAGAGGCCATTGTCTCTGGAGGCGGCAAGTGAGCTTGTCATGCTGTGAATGTGTCTGTACCCAGGGGCAGTGCTCTGCAGGTGTCAGCTGGGGACAGCCTCAAATCGCTCTCAATCAATAGCTGCCTTTAAGTTTTCCTTTCCAAAATATCTAAAAGTGAGCTGATCAGGGACATCTAATCGCTGCAACTTGGGTCACACAGTGTGTCTTTCAGCTACTGATGTCATTTGTCATTAGGAGCCCAGGGTGCTGTGGGTGAAGACAGGTGACTCCAAGCAGAAGCACCTGCAGGTCACAGAACAATTCGGCATGATGTCGACCACCACAGTATGTACCCTTCACTCCATGCTGTGTCCTCACCTTGTGTCCTGTCTGTGCATATGGCTGAAAGCCCCTCGCTGTCCACGCTGTGAGCAGGATATTAACAATGCTGCCTGACAGAGTAGGCATGAAGTAAATATTTGTTGAATGATTTATGCAACGATGATGGATCCAATTTTTAACAACTCTCCATCTCAGAAGAAAGGCACTGTATAAATAAGGACCTAGAGCTATTAGCAGTGTTAGGTTACTATTCAAACCTCCTACTGAGGATGATATAAACTTATAAATACAGCTTGTACACTTAGAGATCCAAAGGAGCTGTAGGGGTTGCATTTATATCACATGGAAATGACTTCTAAAATAATAATCATAATGGCAATAATAAGCTTTATTATTGATGACATTATTTTCAATTTGTAAAATACTCTCAATCCATTATCATATGAACTCCCAACAACCCTGTGAAATGGATATCATTATCTTCTGGCTGAAGAAAACTGAACTCAGAAAAGTGATACAATTTGCTTGCACAGTCGATAAGAATCAGAACAGGGCTTCCAAATTAATGTTCCCAGGGAAAAAGATCTTCAGTTGGTGTTTTTTCTACAACACACCACCCACCTTTAAATATACTTCTTCTTAGAGGAACAAGACTTCAGCCAAAATCATCTAGGATCCTAGGACACATCCCAACTATAACTTTTTATGTTTTTAAATAGAGCACAAAATAGAAAGAAAGATAATTAGAAACAATGAGAAACTCATTGCACAAAATAAGAGGAGTTCGACAATGGTTGTTGCATTGCGTAATGTCATCTTCAGTTTATTTGTTTATGTTACCAGATACAACCATGCAAAACAGATTTTTTTTTAAGTTGTAGGAAATTTTTAAAAAGAAACATATTAAGCATGGGTTGCTCCTTTCAGTAGAGCAGCAAAAGTCGGCAGCACAATAATCTAACTATCCTGTATGCATATAAATATATCTTTTTCCTTTCCTTCTTTCCTTATTTTGTCCACTCCCTCTTTCCAGTGTTCCCTTCCTCTTGAACAGATTCTTTTCCTTTCACAATATCTATTATAATTTTGAGATTTTATTTACCCTTTCAGTTTCTTAAACTAGTGAGACAATACAATTTTTGCACATATGAGTCTAATTTATTTCACTTACAAGTATGGTCTCCAGTTGCATCCATTTACCTGTAAAAGTCTCAAGTTTATCTTTTTTATAGATGAGTAATACTTCACTGTGTAAAAATATCATATCCATTCCTCACTTGATGGGCATTTGGGTTGTTCCCAAAATTTAACTATGACAAATTGTGCGGCTATAAACATGTGTGCACATACTGAGTTCTTTTAAAATTTGTGTTATAGTTTGTGTCTAGATATTCCCCCAAAGCCTCGTAGAGTCACTGGGGTGGGCTTCTAGAGTTTGTGATTGATTTATGATCCAATGCTGGGATTATGGGTGTGAGTTCTCCACCGGCCCTGGGGCAGGCCTGGGCGCAGTATAAGAAAGGGAGAGAGGCTTGCTCTATACCGCTGCCACTGCTCCTCCCTTTTTGCTCTCCCTGTTCTGCTGTTTTCCACCGCCATGAACTGCCGCCCTCTACCTTGTGCTGCTCTGCCTTGGAGCCAGCTGGTTATGGGCTGAAACTTCCACGAATTGTGAGCTAAATTAACCTTTCCTTTCTTAATTTTGTGTGTTGGGTATTTTGTCCCAGCAACATGGGAAAAGGAACCAAGAAACTTGATTCAGGACAAGCATTTTATTACTCATCAACTCTAGGATTGGTGTTAGGAGGGACCTTCAGTCTCATTCTTTTTTGTTTGGATATTTGTTAAGCTCACAATTCACAAGGTACTTAACTATGGGGAAGGCACAGGACCCAGAAATGAATTACAATTAGTCACCAATAGCACAGGACACGTGACTAATATCATAAATCCAGATGGAAAGGGTTAAGCATCACCTGCAAGTAAAACAAGGGGCCCCGGGCTGGTAAGGAGCACCAGCTTATAGAAGATGGTTCAGGAGTTTCATGACATTTGTGTTGGCCTTAGTAAAAACAAAAAGGAGAATTGAAGTGCTGAAGATAAAACAAGGAAAGAGAGAGTTGTAAGAGCAAAAGTAGAACCTGGGGGCCTCATGGACAAGAGAAGAAATCTGGCTTTAGGGAATATAGAAAGGAGCTGTGCTACAGAAGCTCAAAGGCAGATAGCAGAGAGCCTTGAACACCAGGTGTGTGCACATCAGGCCCAGGAAGGGAACCTCCTCCTTCATTTGCCTGTTACAGATCTAGGAAAATGCACCTTCCAATATCTTCTTGGCTTGTAAGGAACACCAATGTTTGGACTAATAAAATCCAAAGCAGTATTAAGCTGTTTCTCCCCACTTGTCATATGGCCCAAACGTAGGAAATGCCTATATTGGTAGCTATTGGGGATGCTGAAGTAGGAAGACCACAAGTTCAGTCTGTGTGACTTAGTGACACAAGATCTCAAAAATTATGGATTTGATTAGAAGTGCTACATGCACACAAAAACAGTCATTGCATCCAAACCCACCGCAGGCTTTAAAATCTGGGGAGCATGAGCAGGTCCAAGGGCGTTTTCTCCAGGGATGCTTTTAGGTGAGCCCTTTCTGAAACTGGGAAATAGGCAGAGTGGAGAGACCTGAGGGTGGGCTGAGCAGGCTAGACAACCAGCTCTTGCCCTTTCTTGATTAGGGAATTGCTTCCCTGTTCTATGAACTTCTTTAAAAACAAAAAATACTTTTACCAATTTTTATTTATTACTAGTATGTGTTAGTAGTACATAATGGTCACATTTCATCTTGGGGAGTTGCAACTGGTACATAACATCTCAATTCATGTTTCATTCACTTCCCCTACCCTAGAGAAACATAATATTTACTTATCCCTCATGTAGTAAGAGGGTTGTTGTAAGAATCCATTGTATTTTTTTTTAAAAAATTATCAGTCCACGTCTGCAGTCCATACCAATCACATTCATCGTAGAGAGCTAGCCCACATATAAACACATCCTAATTCTTTGTCTCCTTTCTTCCTCTTCTCTCTCACTCTCAATTCTTGGCCCTCAATGACTTAATGGCTATTAGAGTTGCCTGCAAACCATATATTGCTAAACAGACTGTTGGGTCCACGTAAGCATTGTCACCTTGTCTTTGTAGCTTCTGTATTAGCCATAAAAGAGGCATCAGAAATCATCAGTTCTGAGTGCCTTGTTTTCTAAATAAAGAAGCAGGTCTAGAGAGAAAAATGCACATGTTCACAGGTACACTGGAAATTAATATTCCAGTGGAAACTAAAACCATGACTCCAGACTCCTAGTGCAGAAATCACTACTGGAATCCAAGACTCCACTACCAAGAAATCTTTCAAATAAGGCAAATGTGGAACTGAAAGCCCTCTTTAGAGGATTTTTGTGTATTGATCCAGAACATAGATCAGAGGTACTCACAACATCTACACTTAGATGAAAAAAGAAAAACAAAGCACATCCATCAAGTGTTTGGCCAGTTTCCACCAAGATGAGACAAATGACATGGAACAAGTTGAGAGTCAATTCCCCTTCCTCCAGGACAATCCGTGGCTATGATGGTGTCATCAAATTCCTGAGATGCCTGTAGTCCACTGTTTCAAATCACTATGACTTGTTTTCTCAGAGCCCAATTCAGTATAGGTCTACATACTGAGGACTAAAAATTTCATGTGATGAGTGTCACAGTCCCACTTGCAATAAGTAGATTTGGACAGAAGTAGGATGGACACTTGGAAACACTGGTCACCTTCTCATCCATGCTCATGGTGATGGCCTTGGCATCTGCTTGTTTCCATGGTAATTTGAACAGACAGCTGCTTCTGCTTGGCTTTGCTCTTTGCCTCTTCCATACTACATTTTACTTCAGCCCTTGGAACAAAATATTCCCTTTAGTAAAGACACAATACTCAGCCAGACAGAAAGACAAACTTGAGGCCTTTGCAGGTAAGTAGAAGCAAGCAGAGGCTCTACTCGTAAGTGAAATAAATCAGACCCACATGTGTAAATATCGTCTTCCTAGTGCAAGAACCTGAAAGAATAAAATCTGAAAGGAATAATAGACATAGTAAAATGGAAAGAATCGGAACATAAGGAATAAACAATGAAGATGAATGAAAAGGAAAAAATATAAGGGGGAAAATCATGCAAGTAGATATTGAGGATAGCTAAGATGATTATAGTTCTAATTTCTATCAGTTTTTTGAAAGTATAAATTAATGTTTAAAATTTTCACTTTGACTAACCTATACGATATTATCTATAATCTGAGCAACTACCTCAAAGATAGCAAAGTACAATTCAAAAATTACAGTTGAATATCTCTCATCTTGTTTTCTAAATGTGTAGACATTTCTAATGTCTTATCAATTGGTATCTCTTTAAAATAAATTTATAAAATATAGTAGAAGCAAAAAAAAATTAAGTTTTATTGAAAGTAAGCATTGGGGTCAGGGAGATAGCTCAGTAGAATAGGTACCTGCCTAGCAAGTGAAAGGTCCTGAGATCAATCCCCACTACAGTAAAGAAACAAAAAAAGCAAGCTTCAGTGCTTAATTATTTGACCAATTATGCATACCTATATCTACTAGTCTGAACAGATTTGATGGTGAAAATATGTAATACTAAAACCACTGTTAAATTTTTATTCTTGTTTTGAAATTCTGTACCATTTCTTCTGTCACTTATTACTCTTTTCTGTCTTTAATTCTGCTATTTGTTTTTACTGTTTAAAATAAAAAAAAATTTAAAGGACAAAATTCCTTGTCTAACACTTCTAATGCCATATGTTTCTAGAATTCATACTAATTTGTATTTGTCAAAGACAATTCATGCCTGTCTTAACAGACTGTGCAGGTTTATTGGGCGTGAATCTATAATCAAATGCTATGGATTCAGAAATCACAGATATAGATACAGATACAGATATAGATATGTAGATATATAGATATATACTCAATAAGCAAAATAAGTAAAGGGCTTACATCAGGACAGGACAGGTTTGCCCTCAAATGAGTCTGCTATGCATTTTCAGAAAACCAATCTGACTGCAGAAATGGTGGGTTTTACAATTTCAGATAAAGGACTGTACTAGTATTCAATTCAGTCAAGTAATGTTGGAGATTCCATTTACCTACAACAGTGATCAGTGATAGTTGGCTTATACTGAGTTGACTGTATTATACTGATTTATTTTTCTCTTCACAAGGAAATACCACAGACAAAAAATAGACAGTATGAAGAAATATCCTGCTTCTTCTTCCTTTCAAAAGCTGTATCTTTATTGTTGTCAGTAAGAATAAGTTCCTATCTCCATCTAAATCAACATGATTGAGCACTGAAGGATGAAGGGTAGCCTAAACATGGTCATTGCAAGGGATTTTGAATTGTAACTTTGCCAAGTTATATGTTAAAACTGTAGCACCAGTATAATTGTACTGGACAATTCTACAGCTAATAAGGGAGTAATCTACTGTAGCTGGTCTCTCCCCCCCTACAGAACGATGAGCCAAAAAAAGTGGTTGTCGATAAATAAGTGGTACCTTGGTTCATGAACTTAATCCTTCCCATAATTCTAGTCACAAACCAAATTGGATTTCCCCACAAAGTCAGCATTGACCCTATCCATGAGTTTGCATGGATTCAATTGTCACTCAATTCAGTTTGCAACAGACACATAGAAAGAACTAAGTTCAGGCACTGAGGTACAACTTACAAAAAAGAATCAGAAACCAAACCAGCCCCTAGATCCCAGCCTCCAAAATTATGGAAATAAATTTCTGCTGCTGAAGTCACTCAGTCTATGACAATTTGTTACAGCAGGTTAAGATGACTAATGCCATTATTGCTATATTTGCCCTTCTTACACTGGTATTACTATCATATTTTACACACACACAGTAACAAGTTGTACTCATGCTAATTTTGTTTGGGGTACACAGTATGATGCCTTGCTAGCTAATGACCATTGATCAACCATTAATCTCAGTGCTAGGGGACCTAAATTCTACACTTGGCTCTGCACCAACTAGATATATGAACATAGACATGGCAGTTCCTTTCTGTGGGGCTGCCTCTCAATTGTAACAACAGAGTTACAGCCTGAAAAATCTCTAAATTTCATTCCTGCAATGACATTCCAAGGAATTGAGAATTTAACCACACCCACTCTTCATTTCCCAGTAATGCTTTTTGGCAAAGCCTGGAAACAACTCAAGAAACTTTATGCCATCCCAGCTCCCCAGCTCATCCCCAAGACAATTTTTATTGCTCTCACACTTACCTCTAGGGTGTTGGTGAGATCGATGAAGCTGTGTTTTCCAGATGCAAATGCTCCTCATGAGTGTCCTTGCAGCCTTCTTGTGGTTAGAGCTGATCCATGCACTGCTGAAGCACTTCTGGAAGATGCTGATGGAAGTATAGATTACAGCAGGGTCAATTACGGTGTAGGAAGTAATCCTTCCCCAGATGACCATCTGGCAACATCCCATGAGATCAGAAAGCAACAATCAGTTAAATATCCTTCCCTCCATCTATGAACCAGCTTCCCAGTGGATGCAGGCCAAGGAAGGCGGCATAAAGACATGGGAATGACTTCTTCCATCAGGATAATCTTAGTGCTGCTTGTATCTTTCCCTTCCTTCTGTCTTGGGACCCTAACACTGTGATAGTTCCTGAGGACTCTGTCCCCTCTGCCTCTCTCAACTTCTCACCCTGTCCAAATATCCTCTTCCATTCTGACCCTTAGTTATTCCCACTCGGCCTCCCAAGTCCTTACCCCCGAGTGTGTCTATGCTGTCTTCCCTCTCCTCCTGTGCCTAATATGTCAAAAGGGCACTAGTGCCATTGGAAGAAATAAACTTTACCATCAAGCTCTGCACAGCTGACTCCTCATGAGTGACATGGCCTACACCATCCTTGAGCGGCACCACCATGTTCTCAGAATTCCACAGCAGTATTTCTGCCCATTTCCTACTCTTCCCATGTATCAGATTTGTGTAAAAGATTCATTAAAATACTATTCATCTAAAACATGACTGAACATGAACCTTGGGGAGACCCTGAACCAGACGTTGGAATCTATATTTAAGAGTTCTCAGTTCTCCTTATGCAATTCTCTGTGTATTGGTCACTTAGCAAACAACAAATCAGTAATAATTATTTCTCAGTAGTATGTTTTGGGGTTATTTCAAGGTAAACAATATAGTACAGGACACATTTTACAGTATTATTTTATAATGAATCACATACTTCAAGTGCAGGGAGTCTACCCACACACTAAATACTAACGAATCCAGCTGAGGACCTAGAGCTCATAACAATGCCTCACACAAACTCAGCTAGAAGCCCAGAACCCACCACAAAGTCCCACACAGGCCCACTTCACAGATATGTGCAGGAAAGGTCCAGAGGTCAGTGGTGGAAGCTAGGAAGTCTATGCCAACAGGATGAAGTATCTGTGCTAGCAGGCTGAGGGATCTGAACTGAAGCCAGGAAGCAACGCTCCAGGTAAGCACCAGAGCTCCCACAAAAGTCCCGCAGCTGTCAGCAACAGTGAGATCCCATTGGTAAGGAAAACTGAGTTCCCATCAGGAAAGCCAGCGTGACAAGCTTCATGATGCCAGGCAGTGCACCATCTTCCCCGCAGAACCAGAAATCAATGCTCAAGATGAGGACCCAAGCTTCTCCAAAGTTCATCAGGAAAGCCAGCATAACGAGGTCCTTCAGTAGATCAGCCCAAGAGAAGAACAGCATCCAATAACTTCTTCAAACAGCATCCCAAATAGCATTTTGGCAGCTGCTCCTGTTCTGCTTTATGCTGCTGGCAACAGCCCTCAGGTGGGCCTCCCCCACTCACCACCACACTAGTTTAATTCAGCTGGGTGTAGCAAGTTGACCACCTGCTAGAAATCCACTACACTGACACACACAGGAGGAGATCTTAGGTCTTTCATCTTGATTTAGGGGTTAATTACACATTTGCTTGCGTTTAATGGAAATATAGCCCCAATTGGCCTAAGCAAACTGGGAGACCTACTGCAAGCACACTGTGGTGGATCATAAAACACAAATAAATTGAGCTTGGCTCAACAACAAGTTGAAAGTCGCTTTCAGGACTTGTTTTTCACTTTCACATCCTGACTGGCTTCTGAACCTCTACTGGGCTTTCCTGTGTCCCTCCAGACAGACATCCTCCTCACAGCAGAATGTGACTGATATTATTTCTCATGTGTTTTAATCCAGGTAATGTTCTCACCTATAAGGCTCAGTTCTTAGGAAAAAGAATCAAGTAAGCTTGGAGACATTATTCAAAATGTTCATGTTCCTGAAAGAAAATATATAAAATATATTTTCTCAATCTCTCTCTCTTCTCCTCCTCCTTTCTCTTCCCTTCTTTTCCTTTCCCTTCCTTCCCATTCATACTTGCTCTCTCCTCCTCTCTCTTTCCCTTCCTTTCTTTCTCCTCTCTTCCCTTATATTTCCTTTTTCCTTTCTTCCTTCCTTCCTCCATCCTTTCCTCCTCCTCCTCCTCCCCAACACCATAGGAGAATGATACAGAATTTATTAAAACTTTTTCAAACTGTTCTATTTGTCTTGGTGAAGCCTTTATCAGGCCACGCCAGCTGGGATGCAGTTGACATGGAAGGTCACTTAACCCCTCTATGTTTAGAGCTGGTAGGAGACAGCATTCTCAGACCACAGTGACAAAGGACAGTTGGGAAGGATGTACTGGATGAGAAAAACTTGGAGGTGCACTAAAGCATCCCTCTTTGTACCCATCATAGGGCTTAGTTCCTAATGGATGCTCAACATATATACTCATTACACAGAGCACCAGGCCAGAAGGATCCATAAGACCTGATTTCAAACAATAATACTAACACTAACCAGCTTTATAAGTATCAACTCTTTAGTTTCTTGAGTTTCTTTGTCTAAATAGTGGAAATAACAACATGCTTTCAGGTAAATGTAAAAAGTCAAAGTTATGGGTACAGATGCATGTACAAATTTCTGCTTATAAATGAGAGTACAATATGAAGAACATTAACTATTACATTCAACGATCTAAAATATGCTTTAATGAAAACCTTCCTATCCATTGTTAAAGACTGAAGCACATAATTTCTTTTGGGAATGTCAACAGAAACCTAGAATGCCCCTTACTAAAGGTACCCATCATTATCAAAGTTATTTCTGGGTTTAATGTCATATTCTAATAGATTCAAGTAATGGGAGTAGCCACAAAAGACTTTCTATTTGCCAAAGACTATGATAAATTCTCTACAGGCATCATCTCCCTTATGACAGACAACACTCATTTGAGTTTTAGGCATAAATGGGGTGTTCATTGTAATGAAAAGGAATTTGTGGCTTGAAAATGTTGGGTAATTTGGTCAACCCAAAATCTCTCAATAAAACAAGGGTACTGGAATTTGTGTTTCTTAAAATGTCATGGAAATTTCTACATCACCCAGAAATGCACTATTGTTAATGGCCTCCCAATAAATTATTTTAAGATATGACTAATTCACAGTGTCATAATAGCTAAGGCTTTTAAAATATAGCGCATTTCGTCTTCAAGGCTGTAAGTGTTCTGTGCTGAATTATTTCCTGAAGATGATTCTGATGTATTTTTAATTGGAAAATATTATACTTAGGCTAAATACAAAAAAGCAACAGCAAAATCTGTTTGTAAGCCAGATGTAAATGGCAAGCTGACTACTAAAAAGCCCATAGTGATTCAACTTATAAATTATCAATAAATATATGAAGTATGATCTGGTCTTAATTTGTGTCACTTTTGAAATTTTTATTCTTCTGTCATAGCTCTTCTCCTTTCTCT
Organism: Ctenomys sociabilis; assembly: GCA_004027165.1. Taxonomy (NCBI): domain Eukaryota; kingdom Metazoa; phylum Chordata; class Mammalia; order Rodentia; family Ctenomyidae; genus Ctenomys; species Ctenomys sociabilis. Next base: position 25,126 of record PVKA01020874.1, on the reverse strand, counting down.
CAATTATTTCTTTTTCTTTTTCCAGTAGAATTTTAGTGCAGATTTTTCAAACAAAAACAAAGTCCTCTGATGTCATACAAACATTGTGCGTGGATCCCCTGGTGCCACATGCCACACTGGCACTGGCCCTGCCCCCAGGTGCACTGAACTGGCCACTAAGGCCGCGTATGGTGGCACAAGTCTGTAATCCCAGCGCTAGGAAGGCTGAAAGCTGGAGGATCACTATGAGTCTGAGCTGCATAGTGAGACCCAGTAACAATACATATTTTTAAAATTTGTATAATGATTTTATGCAGCATAAAATCATTAAATCAGAATATTAGAACCAGGATGAATCTTAGTTATCATCTAAGTGATAAATGTCTCCACTTACTGAGACATATAGTGTAAAGCTCACACAAGATCACATCTGTCCACCCAGAGCAAATCCCACAGAGCGCACTGTTACAAAAGCCAAGAAATCTGGACTACAGGTGTAGCTCAGTGGTAGGACACTTGCCTCACATGTGCACAGCCCTGGGTTCAATCCACAGCACTGCACAAAACAAACAATAAAAGACAAAAGGAATGAAAAGAGCAGAGTAATATTGCTAATTACTATAAACAAGATACCAAGTTTTATCTCGGTTTATTTATATAAAAATAAGAAAAATGAATTAGATGATGTCAAATGGAACATGTTTAATATAACGGCTCTATTGTACTCACTGCTGAAGAGATACATAGCTATCATATGCACACACTCATCCATATCTATATTTCTTCTTATGATGGTATATTCACATCCACTTTGCCCACTTAACACCCAAAACTGTAAATTTATTGGAAAACAGAGAGTTACTGATACACAATTTCTCATAACCCATCAATCCAAATGTAAGCATGTTCTGTGTAGATAATGGATATCGCCTGCTTATCATCTTCCCCTAGTATAGTATTTCAGTCAGTTCATGAGACACGGGTGGCAATCACACAAAGTCACATATGTTGCTTAGATTCTGTTTGCTGTTAAATGACAAAATTCCAGCTGCATCAAGCAAAATTGGAATACACTGGAAACATACAGAGGTGTTCTACAGAATATTTTGATAGCAAAGTATAATAGATTTCAGGAGCATCTGGAATCAGGGATTCAAGAGTTGCCAGAATGTTTTTCATTTCTCTCCTTCTTTCTAGAAATGGCTTCTTTTTCCTCTTACTAAAAGAGTGCTTTTTCTAAACTTTGGAATACTTAACTGCCAACACCAACCATTCTTTACACATTAATTAAGCAGCTCGCTGGCAGATGTAACACCGTTCCTACCCCGATAATCAAATCCCTCAGAGTGAAGTGACTTTGACCTGGTTTGAGGGAAACAAACAACTGTCATCAATATCTAGGGTCAAGTAGTGCAAATGTAATTGTTCTCTGGGCGAGCAAACTGTTGAGCAACGGGATCCTTATTCTGCCCTTTCTTGATTTCTACCTCATGCATACAAAATGTTCTTTCCCAATTGATGACAGTATCGTTTTCTAGGATGGGGAAATCACTGAGAAACATCCCTATCCACTGAAAGCTTGGGACAACCCCATAATGCAAACATCAGCAAGACTTGGTTAGACGTTCAACTCCAACCGCTTTTCCAACCGCTTTTCCATTAATACTGAAGTGCCATTGTATTGGAAATTGTCACCAATTAAGCCTTGTGACAATTAAGGAAGAAAAGAAAACATGAGTTTGGAAACATTCTTTTGTGTGGGGGGTGGGATGGTCCACAGGGTGTTCAGGGTCTCACTACTAGATAGGACTAGTAGAGATCTGCCTGTTTAAAACCTCCCAACAGCTGGGATTACAGGTGTGTGCCATCATGCCCAGTCTCAACTGCCATCTCAGTGCACCCTGGGAGATAGGGGTGGATGGCACACCCAAGGATTGAACCCCTGGCCCCTGCACCTGCTTGCAGATGCTTTAATCTGCTGAGGTATTTGGTTGCCCCTTGACTTTCTTTTCTTGGCAGCGAATTTTTAATTTTATAATGGTGGACAGTGGTGGAAAATAGAGTTTAACTTCTCCAAATACATTTTCAACACATTGGGCTTCCAGTGAGGTGGCAAATACTTATTTTTATCATCAAATCTATATAGTACTGTATTTTAATCACTCTACTTTAGAGTACCTAAACAGCGTTGGTGGGGTGTTTTGTTTTGTTTTGTTTTTAATCCTCTTTCTCTCTACTCAGTTAGATGTAAATTAACATCCTATGACAGTGGGGAAAATGTGCACTGCCTCCAAAGTGTGAGGTGCCTACCTCATAGCAGAGTGCAGCCCTTTTCCTGAGCTCTGTGGGTCCCAGTAATCACTAACAGCTGCGTATTTTGAAGGGGAATCCTGGAGACTAACACTATTTCCCTTGTGCCAATGGGCACAACAGTATTTCTCTCTAGAAAATCGAGTGATAAGAAAGGACTATATCATAAGCATTTACCAGTAGTGTTGCATTAATATAAACTCGACATGAATTTTTTTTTTTGCTTTTTAAAAGATATTGCAGTTGTGTAACATTTGTTCAAAAGAGAAAAGGTACATTAAACTGTCCAATTTTCAAAAGTGAAGATGACTGTTAGATTTGTTTAAAAACAGATATTCTGTCTTATACTTAAATTCAATCTGTTAGAAACATTTACTTGAAAAATAACTTCAGTAGGACCAATACCTCAGATGTGTTTTCATTCTAAGGAAATCTATGTGGGGTTGATACCCAGTTCATACCAAGAAAAATAGTGGAACCATTACAGGCTAATTATCACAGACTACAGCATGCACTACTTGCCATAGTAAACAGTTTATAAATTTAAATAGTTGAGTTTACAACACATATTTTACTCTAATGCATTTCATTTTAATAGCTGCAACCTCAAGGTTTTAGCCAGTCCCTCCTGGCACTGTTGAAATACAAATTTCACTGATTTAGAAAATCTAATCTCTCAGTTTTAGAAAGCTAATTGAGATAGAGAGTCATTTTTAATAATTAAATGCAGGTAAGCAAAGGTTGATTTACATGTTAGAGTAAATGATGGCATGCAAATATGTACTAAACTTTCCCTTTGAGTATTTAAATATAACCTAGTAATTACTCTATTTTCCATTCATGAAAGAACGTGTGTTAACAGTTTATCAGGCTCTCAAGTCCTGTGCTCTACAAGGAATGCTCACGGCCTCTGGTGTCAATTTTTAATTTGCTCAGGACTAAAACAAAAATACTTGAAGCTTCGTAGTAAGTTATTTATGTTCAACTATAGAATTTCATCACAACTAGAGAGTAATAGAAACTTTAGCAAACATCTAGCCTAAATCTTTTCATTTTATAGACAAGGAAGACAATAAGAGGAAAAAATTTACCAAAAATCATAGAGCCAGGAAGATAGCTCAGTGGAATAAGTGCTTGCCTGTCAAGCTTAAGGTTCTGAGTTCGATTTCTGGTACCATAAACTAACAGCAAAGTTAGACCTGAAAATTAGCTCTCCTGACTCCCAGCCCTGTGACTACTGATGTGGCTGAGATTATTTTCAAGTCAGGTTTCAGTAGGCAAAAGTGAAAGGGGGCATTAAGCTGTCCAATGTTCAAAAACAAATTAAGATGACTGTTACATTTCTTTAAAAACTATATTTTTATAAATATGCTTAAATTTATTCTGTTGGAAACATTTACCTGAAAAATAACTACTTTTAGCTGGTCAATGGACTAACATCTATAATTTTAGGAGATTTATTGATTACTTGATTTTTAAAGAAATATAAGCAATGTTTTCAAAAAGACTATAATCTAACAGAATAGCCCAGGTAGTCACATGTGATAGATCAAATGAGATAGTCTATTTCTAATTAGAGTAACTGAAGAAATCAAAGATGTCTTATCTACAATAAATATGATCTCCCCAAAACAGATTAGTGTAAATACATTGTTATGACTTCCATATGAAGTTTCCCCAAAGTCTTTGTATTGAGGGCTTGTTCCCCTGGGCATCAGTGTCCAGTGGCGAAGTTGGAGGAAGACAACTGTGTCAGAGAGGACACTAACATCACCAATGCCTTCACTGACAGATTTAGAGCTTCCTATGCTGTCAGGTGGTAGGGTCCTGATGGAGAAATGCATTTTATGAGGTATGACACCGATGGTCGTAAGTTTTCTCTGGTTCTTGTGCTCACTTGGTTTCCTGGTTGTCAAAAAGTGAACAATTGCACTGTGCCAGGGTGTTTCTGTCTTGACCATAGACTGAATCATCTGTAATCATGAACTTCCTTTATGTGGAGCACATCAGGAATGAGAAGCTGACTAATATGCATTCCCACCAGTTTCTATACTTCTTCCATAACTGAGAAATGTTTTAATATACAGAGAAGAGGACAGATGTATTATGTGCAGCGGAGAACACAGACACAAGGAAGTGGTGGTTCTCAGGATAACCTAAGAAGACAAGTTTGGCCCACAGGTATCAGGGAATATTGGCACCACAGTATATGGTGGGGCTTTGCAGAAAAAACAATGAAGTAGTGTCTCTGACATGTTGTTTACCTCACATTTCAAAATACTTTCCTATGTATAGGGAGTGCTCTTAATTCTTTATATGTTAAGTAACAATGCTAAGTCAGATTCCAGTATTTCAAGCCATTTCAGTATTGGTGGTTGAAATTAACAGCTTTGTTTGTAGAGATTTTTTTTTAAATTAATCTTACTGAGAAACAAATAGCAATGACACAGTTTCAAAGCAGGTTAGTAGGACAGTTACAATAATTAATACAAAGGGCCAGGGAAATGGCTCAGTGGAATAAGCACTTCCCTGGCAAGCGCAAGGGCCTAAGTTCAATCCCCGGTTCTGCAAAAAAAAAAAAAAAAAAAAAAAAAGAATAATTAATACTGTGCTTATTGTTGTCTTTGTAGTCATTATTCATAGTACAAGATGCAGTTGTGATATCCTGTCTAAACAAACACTATTAGTACAAATCTTCTCATTGAATTAAAAGAAAGTAGCTGCATATCTATCCTATCTTGTATATACAAATACAAAATGGTAATTCACGATGATCCATAGTGTGCCTAAGGAGAGTCACATGCAAAGAAAACTTTCTCTCAGGTTTTCACAGAGAGCAAACCAGTCAAGCAATGGCCATGACTCATCCACATGGCTAACACTGACAAAGGATCTACAGAGTGAGGTACAGGGTTACAGGATAAACCCTGAAGGGACTTGACTGAACTCATCAGATACAAAAGTTACATTTTTTGTTATATAGGTCTTGCTTTAACTTGGTCTCAACCATCCAGGAGAAAAGCATAAAAATGAGGTATATAAAATAAGGCCATGCTAATAATAAGCTGAGCTGTAGATGCCTCTAGTCAACAACTTCTTCGGATAATCCACTATTATTGTGGACTGCTGGACTGTGTTGGATTGTTTCACTGAATTCAAGCACCTATAATAATTGAAAGACAATAGAACACCCATCTTTGACAGGACTAAACAAAAAAGGGGATACAAAGGAAGAACTATTCTGTATTTGTATAAGTATAGCTAGGATAAATATGCAGTGCTTTGAGAAGAAATATATGCACTAATAGTGTTTATACAGGATATGCTGTCTGCTTCTTGTTCTATGGATAACAACTAGGAAGATAACAGTGTAAAAAGTATTAATTATTGAAACTGTACTATAATTCAGCTTTAAAGAAAGAGAGAGGCATGCAGCTACATTCTCTTAATTCATTAATCAGAGGCATCTGCTCTAATAGTATTTGTACATAAAGTATCATGTATGCACCTTGTACAACAAAAAGCCACTATGAAACCAATATGCAATGTTTAAATTTTTGAATCTATTCTACTAAAACAAATCCTAGAATTTAAATTTAAATTTTGCAGTTACAGCAAGAAAGCCTGATGGCTGCCTTTCTCCTGCTTTGGGACATTGAGTTTTCTTGTATTTATTTGCATCTTCCTTTCAGCCTGAGTCACATAAGTAACACCTACCTCAGATACCTAGGACTAATGGCTTAATTTGACAATTTGTAGATGGTATTCTTATATTACCCTTTAGGACCTTAATAATTAGTTTTTCTTTAGTGTGTCATTAAAGCATTAAAGGTCATAAATTCCACAGTCAAAAAAAAATGGTCATTCATTTATATCCACTTTTTCTGTTTAGTTTTGTCAGAGATGGGTATTCCACTGCTATTCAAATATCATAGGTGCATGAATTCAGCAAAATAATCCAATATAGTCCAGTAATCCATAATAGCAGTGGGTTATCCATAGGACTGGCAATGTCAAAAGTTGTTGACTTGAGCCTTTTACAGCTTAGCATATTAATATGGCTTTACTTTTTATACTTTTCTGCTGGATGGTTAAGACCTAGATAGAGCACGATCTATATAACAAGACATGTATCTTCTATATCTGACAAGGTCAGTCAAATCCCTTCAGGATTTACCCTGGAACCATAGATCCTTTGTCAGTGTCAGCCATGTGGATGAGTTATGGCTATTGCTTGACCAATTTGCTCTCTGTGAAAGCCTGAGAGAATGTTTTCTCTCCAGGTGACTCTCTTTAGGCACACTATACATCATCAATCACTTTCCTCTGTGGCACCATAATCTCCTTGATTAGAAAATTTGGGACACCACTGAGTGACATAATATTACAGTATAGGTTCTCCTTTGTCCTGAGTCCTCACTGCCTTGAAAGGCTAGGGCCAAAATGTTGGCTGTCCTTGCAGCCCTTCTTTTTCTCCAATGTTTGGTCGGCAAACTTAGGTGGTTAGCACTCCAGAAGAGAAGCTTAATGATATTACTGCCCTGTAACGTATGCTGTTAAACTTAACCTCACTATCTGTCTGAATATCAAACATCTTAGACATAACCTGGAACAGGTATTTTCCATCAAGTATTGATATGTTAAACTTTAAATCCCTATAGCACATGAAGAAAAATGCTGTATATGCATTGTACCAGGACAGTCTTATGACATTTTTTTCTTGTCTCTTGTTTTCATTTATTAACTTTTTTAAACAAACATTTACTTGAGAGACAGTATAGCAGTAATTGATATGACAGTAGAAGCAGTACATATTTAGAAGACCAGAATGACAGGCATTCCAAGTATGGCAGGAGGCATTATAATTCCTACCTCGAAATTAACTACAAAGTTACTGTGATAAAATCAGCATGGTGTTGGCAAAAAAACAGACCTGAACATCAGTGGAATAGATTAAAAGACGTAGAAGCCACTACAAAAACACTCAACCACCTTAACTTCGACAAAGAGGCCAAATGTGATTGCTAGAAAAAAGATAGCCTCTTCAACAAATGGTGCTGGAAAACCTGGCTCTCTACATGCCAAAAACTAGAACTTGACCCAGGTCTATCACCATACACTAAGCTAAAGTCAAAATGGATTAAAGATCTAAACATTAAAACAGAATCTCTAAATCTCCTGAAAGAGAAAGGAGAAGGAACTCTTGAAGACATAGGGATAGGCAAAAGTTCATGAACAAAAATTAAATCGCATGGGTAATACTTGAAAGAATTAGCAACCGTAGAGATTTTAAATTGCCTATTTTATTTATGTAGAAGAAATCAGAGAAAATGGATTCTCATCAAGGAAAATAATGAGTAGGTATCAACAAAGATATTCTTTAAATACTAGGAAGAAAAATAGAAAAGAAAAAGGAAATATATGTTGGTAGGAATGTAGACTGGTACAATCACTATGGAAATTAGTGTGGAGACTCCTCAAAAAACTAGGATTGGAAGAGCCATTCAATTAAGGTATTTCCATTCTGAGTATTCTTCTAAAAGAACTGCAAACATCTTACCACAGTGATATATGTGCACCCATGTTATAGCAGCACAATTTGTTATAGCCAAATCTTGGATGGAACCAAGGAACCATCACCTGAGGAATGGATGAAGAAATGTGTTGTTTTTATATAATACAGTATTACTCAGCTATAAGAAAGACTTGAGAACTTTATTCATTCATTTATTTATTTATTTATGCAGAATCAGGGATTGAACTCAGGCCCTTGCATTTGCCAGGGAAGTGTTTACTCCACTGAGCCACCTCTAAAGACTGAACTTTCTAGCTTCCCCCCCCCCCTCGGAACTGGAGATTGAACTCAGGCCCTTGTGCTTGCCAGGGAAGCACTTATTCCACTGAGCCATCTCCCCAGCCCTTGAGGCCTTTAAAGGTTAATAGACACAAATAAAGGCTTTATTCATAAGTGAAATAAATCAGACCCACATGGATAAATATCATATTGTTTTCCTAGTGTAAGAAACCAAAAAAATAAATAAAATCTGAAATGTATAATAGATATGGTAAAACAGAAAGAAACTGAACATAGGGAATAAACAATGAAGATGAGGGAAATGAGAAAAGATTAAAAAAAAAAAAGGAAGGAGGAAAATCATGCTAGTATATATACAGGATAGCTTAGATGATTTTGTACTAATTTCTACCAGATTTTTTAAAGTGGCAGTTAATATTTAAAATTACCACTTTGCCCAATTCTATGCTAATCTGTAATCTGAGCAACCATGTCTAAAACAGCAGTGTGTGACACAAAAACCAATGTTAGACACCTCTCATTCTGTTCTTCTAAGTCTGCACTGTTTCTAATGTCATATCAATTATTATTATATTCTCTTTAAAATAAAATAAAAAGGACAAGAAAAAAAAGGAAATATATATGTAGATCAATTTGGTAATGAAAAATTCCACCTTGAAATAACATCATCTTTTACTCTACTAAATTAAAATTAAGGACCGGCCAAATACCTCAGTAGATTAAAGCATCTGCAAGCAGGCACAGGGGCCAGGACCCAACCCCCCTGACTGCTGTGTCAGCCCCACCTCTGGGGTACACTGAGATGGCAATTGAGACAGGGTGTGGTGGCAAACTCCTATAATCCCAGCTCTTGGGAGACTGAACACAGTGGATCAGTACAAGTCCGATATAGTAGTGAGACCCTGAACATCCTGTAGACCCTTCCCTAAAAAAAAAAATACAAAAACTGAATAAATAAATAAAACTTATAATGGATCAAAGATCTAGACATTAGGGCTTGAGAGATAGCTTGGCAGACTAAGTGCCTGCTTTGGCAAGGGCAAAGACCAACATTTGATCCCTGGTCTTACATGCTGTGCCAGCCTCACCCCTGGGGCACACTGAGCAAGCAACCAAGTTCAAGCGTGGTGATGCATGCCTGTAATCTCAGTGTTGGGGAGGCTGAAAACAGAAGGATCACTATAAGCCCAAACGACCAGGAAGATAACTCGGTGGAATAAGTGCTCGCCTGGCAAGCGCAAGGTCCTGAGTTCAGTCCCTGGTACCACCAAAAGAAAAAAAGGAACTACAAGTCCAAGCTACACAGTGGGCCCTATACCAAAATACATTTAAAAAAATCTTTGACATTAAAAAAGAAAGACTAAGCGTACTGGGAGATAAAATGGGTAAAACACTTAAAAACATAGGTATAGGAAAGGATTTTCTAACCAGAATCTCAATCACACAACAAATAACTGTAACAATTAACAGTAAAGTGGAGACAACCCATAGAACTGGAAACAATTCTTGCCAGAAGATTAATATTGCAATATGTACATAACCCAGAAAAGTTAGACCAGCTAAAATTAAAGATTCAGTAATGAAATGAACAAACACTTCAAAGAGGAAGTACAATGAGCAACAAGAATATGAAAAAAGGTCCAACTTCTCTAACCATTAGAGAGATGCAAACAACACTAAGATTTCATCTTACTGTCAGAGTGAAAAATCATGAAGAAATGAGGTGACAATAATAATAAATGTGTGTTGAAAAAGAAACCTTGCAACCTTTATGGAGATCATTATGGACATTTTTCAAAGAACTAAAATTAGAAGTTCTGTACAACTCCACTGTTGTAGGGATCTTGCCAAAGAGATAAAGACATCATACCCAGTGAACACTTGCCTCCCCCTCCCCCTCCCCCTCCCCCTCCTTCTCCTCTCTCCATCTCCCTCCCCCTTCACCCTCTCCCTCACCCTCTCCCACTGCCCCTCCCCCTTCCTCTCTCTCTCTAGTCTTCTCCATCTCCATGGTATTGCACGCATGCCAGTTTTTATAGCAGCACAATTCATGATAGCCAAATCCTGGACATAGCTTGCATACCTTTTGAAAGACAACTGAGTAAAGAAAATGTATCTATATGTAGTGAAATATGACTCAGCTATGATAATGGACAAATTTGAGATGTTTGTAGAATGATGGATGCACTTAAAAACTACATTGAGTGAAATAAATCAGACACAAACACACACACTTAAATACCATATGGTATGTCTCATCTGAGTAAGGCCAAGTAAAAACTAAGAGAAAAATCAATGAAGGATAGAATGAGATAAGGGGATGATTCTCTTGCAGAGAGGAAAGGATCTAGGGGACTAAGGGCAAGGGGTGAAGGGAAGGGACAGGGAAATAAAGCAAAGACTTTATGTTAGGGCCATATACAGGGCCCTAACAGCATCAATGAATGCAGACCCTGCCTGCCCTAAGAATGAGCTAAGATTGGTAATATCAGAGAGAATGAAAAGAGGGAATGGAAACTAGAGGACGAGGGAAAGAGAGGGAAGAGAACTAAAATCCAAAGCAAGCTGTGTTACGTGCACATACCGATCCCCCAAGATGATTGTGAAATGTGCCTACTACAAACATCACTAATAAAATATTTTTTAAAAAAACAGTCAACTTCAAGATCTTTGTAGCTAGGGTAGAGCTCTTGCCCAGCGAGCATAGGCTCTTGTTTGATTTCCAGCTCTACAAAGTACAAAATGCCAGTGCATAAATAAAAAAATTATAACATCAAATTCTTTGAAATGAATGGTCCTATTGGTCCACATATTCTGTCTTACCTTAATATCACAATCCAATTTTCAAATATTGCTTCAAAATAATTGTTATTGTGGTTGAGAACTAAATCATTGTCCTGGAAACCAATGGAAAAGCAAGTCCAATAAATCGATCTTCTATCACTGGGCGACAGATGCATCAGCCCATACCGACCTATTTAATGAGGTATTCAGAAAGCATCTTGGCAAACACAACTTGGAAAATTTGGTAAGCAATATGCATAGCACTGAAACACAACTAATTCCTAATATTTAACACAAACCACATATAAACAATTAAATTAGAAGACCCGAAGTCAGTTCTAGAGAAGAAAAAAAGTCCAAGACATACATCCTAATTGGACTCAAAGACTTAGACTTAGGATGTATCTTCTTCCATTCTCAGATGAAGGCAAGAGTGCCGCATACATCTCGGTATTTATAATCAGTGACAATCAAAGAAAGGCGTAAGTTACTTTAGAGTTTTTATAAATAATTGGTAGAAAAAAAAAAACTTGCTAGAATTTTTATACTATACTTGCAAGAAAATATAGCAACATATTAGAGTAAGATTGAATTTGATAAAATTTGAAATGAAACATTCAAAATTGTACTATAGAAGTTGAAGATTTGTCAGTCGGCATAAAATTTTTAATTCAGGTTTTACTCTGAAAATGACTTTAACCAATTTCTTTGTTTTAAAACTTTCTAAATCATTTATTTATTTATTTATTATTTGGTACAGGGTCTTGCTATGCAGCTCAGACTTAGAGTGATCCTCCTGCCTCAGCCTCCTCAGCACTAGGATTACAGGCATGTGGCACCATGCCCAGTTTCAGTGACGGGCATGGTACACCTAGGATTCTAGGGCCAGCACAGCACGCAGTAGAGGTGATGGGGTTGAACAGTTGCTAGGCAGGTACCCAGACCTCCAGCCAATTTCTTTATGATAAATTCCACAAATTCTTTTTTTTCAAAGTTTATCTTTAGTTGGCCAATAATAATAGCATATATTTAGGTGATAGTATGATCTTGCAATACATAATTACATTCGGAAACAACCAAAGCAAGCTGACTGGCATGTCTGTGGCCTCAAATATCCATTATTTCTATCAGTGATAACATTTAAGATCCTCTTTTAGCTAATTTTTAATATTCTATTTTATTATTAAATACAGTTATCATAGGACACTAATATCTGCTCTTCCCATCTGAACGTAACTTTATCCCCATTACCCATGTCTGATTTTTCTCTATCACCCCTCTCTCTCAAGCCCTTTAAAGTCATCACTGATGAGAAATAATTCACTAAAGTAGGTAAGAAACTTAAAGCCACGGCTTTTCCTAACCCTCTAAATATTTGAAATTATATTTAAAAAATCTAATAAGGCCAACCCACTTTCTGGGACCCCTTCTGTCTCTCTTAGGCAGAAGCTATCTTTCTCTCAATAAATATTTCCTATTCTTAACTACCACTGCTCCTTCAAATTCATTCTTCTGTTTTGGGGAACACAAACTTGCTGACCAGGACATCTATCAGTTGGGGGGCGGGGTAGAGAACTTTCCTTATATCGTCTGGATTGTTTCATGGTCCTTGGTCACCCATGTACCATTTTGGAGACCCCCACAAGATAACTGGTAGGAGGTATTTGCTTTTGTTTCACAGATTCTGGATTGTGAATGCCAGAGGGCTGTGTCTGGCAGCCATCTTGCTTAGGTAATCAAAAACTGTCATCCTTGTCTTTGTCAGTTGCATATGCCTTGAATTCCATGCCTTGTCTTTGTCAGTTGCTTTTGTCTTTTATGCATTGTCCTTTGTTCAAAATGATGATAAATTCAAGTTGAGAACATGGGAAAACTAAAATTTGCTTTTACAGGCAATGTTTTATGTTCTTGGTTTGTACACGTTATATTTGGACTAGGAGCTGAATTTACCAAGTTTCTTGTATGGTAATCTTATTTTGACAGTGAGGCTAAGGAAAAGGAATGTTCGAGCATCCCCTAGTGGACTTTCATATGAAATGCTATAAAATGGGTCTTTTATGACATCTTGTTTATATTTAGCTCATACTTTTATGTGTCCCTTATAGAACTCTAACAAAAGTGGTCACTCTGCCAGGTAATTAAATGTGTTTAGAGCATCTGCATCTCTTCAATCAAAGAACGGGTTTCCACAGAATATTCTGGTGAATCCCCACTGAAGCCAATGGTCAATGGAACACTGACCAGACTGGTAGCTGGATTCCCTTCCAGAGATAAAGCTCTGGTTGTGTGGGACCAGTGAAATCTGACAGGAAAATTGAGAGGACATGGCCAGGACTACCTATGGCATCTGTATCTCTTTGATACCAAAAGGTTCCTGACTGGAAGTTGAGTTCTGGTAGCCTGACAAGGCAACGAGCACAAAAATCTGCATTTATGTCAGACTTTTCTCTCTCTGCCAGTAAGTTAGAAACTTCCTCTAAGTTTTCATCCAATTCGCTGGGAGATAACTTTAGAACCACCTTGCAGTTAGACCACCCCTCCCTACATAAGGTCAAGCTGAGGGAGCTTACAACCACTGTTTGCCCTTTAAAGAGACACTTGTACCTTACATATGCTAGCTAAAACTAGGAAGGTTTTAGTCAGACTTTTTCTTCTTTCATATGCATGTGGAAAACTGATAAATGTCCCTTCACTGACACATACATTCTGGTTGCTAGGTGATGAGTATGACTTTAACCTGTGAGCTGCAAAGACATAGAAATTCTAGAATGGATTTGGAGTAAAATTTGGCTTTGTCTTGCTGCTAGGGAAGATTGCTGTGGTGACTAGATAGATGGCTTGACTTTCTCCAGAGGTGTCTCTTTTTCATGCTAGGAGGTGCTGCAATCACTTTCAATTTGCCCATTGATATTCTACTCACTGACTTTCCAAGAATTGGAAAGCAATAGTTTAAGTCTCCTGATTACTAGTTTTGCTGGATGATTCCTTCTTTACACATGCCTGCTACAGCTAAAATTAATTGTAGCTTACACCTTGAAAAACACCTGTTAGAGGCACGAGTTTCCAGAGAAGATTGGATCATAAGCCATTAAGGGTGACTAGTCTGACCCAACCTGTCTCCTGCTGTCCAGATGCCAGTGGCCTGCTCTGGTGGTATGGTCACCTCAGGAGAAGCTTTGCGATATGGAGATCAAGTAGAAACTAAAGTGATGCCACTTCTTCTCTTGTACTTTTAGATGGAAGATTCAATGTCAAAATCTCTTACTTCTTTGCGATACGTTCACCCCCACATATCCTGCAGATGCCCTAGAGCTAAAGTGGAATACAGAGGAAAATATTATTGTACTATTCCACAACTAAAATCATATTGAAATAGAACAAAGCTCCCAACCTGAAAGATATCTGGGATGAGTCTGTGTTCTTGAAAACCAAATGGAAGTTAGGAACAGAATGTATTTATTGGGGGAAAGAAATCTGTCTGAGAAAGGGATAGAAGGGGCACAACTAAGTTGCTAATAAATTTTTCTCTTCCAGGGATTTTTATAGAATAAAACCGTGATATGAGGCAGGTCTAAGTTAGAAAATATGGGAACTCACTAGGTGGACATGAGGTGGGAGAAAAGTATGGTCATCCGATAAGATTAGAAACATGATTGTTCAGGTAAAGTTGATTAAATGAGGGGCAAATGGGAAAGAGTCATTTGATAAACAGAGAAGAATACAGAACAGAAGCTTTTCCAGTAGGGGTTTGGTTAGTGACTCTTTCTGGCTTTTTCAAGGTAGTTGATACCTGTTTAGAATATCAGTCCCTGATGCCTGCCCCAGGTATGTGGCTGCAATGTATGTACTCCTTTGGCTTGAGGTTTGGCCCACAGTGGGAGTGTCTTGTCTCTCCCACAGTTGCAAGATATCTTGTCTTCCCTACTGGCTCCTTCTGAGGACCTAGTTCTTTCTGATTACCTATAATATTCCTATCTAATTCAGCTGCCTACAATAGTATCATAAGAAAGAGGGGAGATGGTCAGAATTACACTATGTTTAGACTTCCTTTGCATTAAGAAAATACTCATTACATGTTTTCCAAAGGCAAATACAAGCCGCATGAAAAACAGACATGGCCAGCCCAAAAGGCGCAGTTAGCTACATCTACTCTTAGATGTAGCCTAGCCCATTAGACCCTAATAAGAAGGTTTCCAAGGTAACCATAACCTCATTTGTTGTGGAAAACGGGATAGCAGAACTCTTTAGGTGGTGCAAGAAGCCAAGCAAACACTAAAAGAGGTGGAGAGGAGCTTGTACTGGATAGGTTACAGCCTGAGGACAGACTGCTAAGTTATCATGGCCCTGGCCCAACACAGCCGAATCCCAAATACAACAGCTTACCTTCCCAATGACCTCTTCCTCCTCCTTCCCCACTCCAGCCCTGGGTAGATGTCCTTTTACCTTTCCAGCCCACACAGATGAAGGTTCCAATCCGCTCCTTGTGTGTCACTGAACCCGCCCCTAAAACTCCACCCCTAGAAAAAGTCCATAAGGTCTCATCCTCCCGTCTCAGGTCAGAGGACCTGCCCATATCCCTGCCCTCAGTCCTCTCCATGTCTTCAGAGTTAATAATGGATCCCCCCCCCCCATTTCTGTTTCTCTGCTGCTGCGCTGTCGCCCCTGCTGCCATCGCTGCTGCCACTAAAACCTATCAGTACTTTGAAAGTCTGAGTGCTGGGGACAGTTACAAGAAGTTTTATAGATTTTAGGGTGGGGAAAGGGTGAGCTAAACAAGGCATTTACTTAAGGGTGGCAGGCTTACAGCTTGGCCATCTGGTCAGCTTCCATCAGCTAGGGAGTCGGAAGGGCGGGGAGGGAGGAGTGGAAAGGGAACAGGTTAGGGAGTGCTGTCCCTCTTTAGGAAGAGGAAGGAGGAGGGAGATACCACAGTTGGTATTATCTTATCAAAGTGTAGCCCTGGGGGAAAAAGGAGGAAGGAATGTGTTCCCCCCAAGGGCAGAAACTGCTGTGATCCTGCTAGGCGGAAGACTGAGGGACTGAGTCCCAGAGCCGACAGCACTTCTTTTTTTGTTTGTTTGTTTTATTGAAGTACAAATATCAGTGAGACAGTTTTAAGATACCTTGACAAGATGGATTTGATAAATTAACACATTGCAAACTGTTTTCATAATGTTTTGGTATCATAGAAGGTGCATACATGATATTATACTTACAGACATTATTATACTGTATGTCTCATCATTAAATAGAGTGTAGCTGTCTGCGTATCTTATTTTTTATACCTGAATTACATCAAAGATTCAATAATTAATACTTTCTACCTTGTTATTTTACTAGTGGTTGTCCATAGTACTAGAAGCCGACAAAGAGCAACTAAAGAATTTCATGATGAGAAAGCCATCCCTTCACAGCACTTCTATCTCGCATCTACTATTACTGAACTCGAAGAAGCAGTTTCCAAGCTTACTTCAGGCAAAGCCACATTTGCTATGACTGAGCCCTGCCCCTCTTTCAGATCCTAAGGATGCTAAGCCAGCCATAACGGAAGCCTCTGCTACATTATATCCACCCTTGGATGATTTTGTTCAAATTCCTAAGACAGAACCCCTTAGAAACAGAGAATAGTGAATACAGGATAGCCTCCACTCCTGTGTCCTGTCTCCTCAGTGGCCTAAAGCAGGTAGCTACCGCTTGTTCCTGGATGTCCTCCAGAGCCTCATGCAGTCATAGTGTGTCGGGGGGCAGGGGGGCTTCGCAGAAGCAGCTGAGTCTAGAATTCATGGCTGACTCATTAAGGATGCACTGCTACACCTGCCCTAGGGTGGGTTGCCTGCATACAATATAAGAAATCGAGAGAGGCTTTCTCTCCCCAGCTGTTTTATTGATTTTGTTGTTTCTGCTTCTATGGACTGTTGCCCCTCTGCCTTGTGCCTCTGTGCCTTTGATTGCCAGCCAATTATGGACTGAAACTGCTACAAACTGTGAGCTGAATAAACTTTTCCCACTTCAATTTCAGGTGCTGGGTAGTTGTTACAGCAGAGGAAGAAAAGTAATGAAGATACAGATCAAACAAGAGCTAGGAAAATTTTCAGGTGGTCCTGTTATGTACATCGAGGTCTTTAGAGGACTTGCTCAGACCTATGAATGAGGTTGGATATAACTTTAATATTACTCTTAAATTTTGACTTCTAATGAGAGCCAAGAAACATTACAAGTTACTATTTCATTTGGAGATGAATAGCATATTAATTTTAGAAGGTCAGGAGAAAGGCAGCCAGTAGGACAGGAGGTTCCCACTGGAGCCCAAGCAGTCCCTACATGAGACCCCCACAGGCCTACCAAAAGAATGAAGAATTGAGATAAGAGAATTTTTCAGACATGAATTCTTGAAGGGTTAAGAAGAGCGAGCATTGAGAACTAAGTCCTTTGGTTGTTTTAAATTGTCAGCTGCTCATCAGGAGAAAGATGATTAAAGATTGGAAACCAGCCTGCCCACTGAAGCAATGAATGCCTCAGAGCTCAGACCCATCTAACCAGCTGGCCCAGCAAGACTGAAGGGTGCTGCAATACCCTGACTCTCTCTCTCTCTCTCTCTCTCTCCCTCTCTCTCTCTCTCTCTCTCTCTCTCTCACACACACACACACACACACACACACTTTCTCTCTCCCTCTCTCCCCTTCTCTCTGTCCCTCTCTCTCACTTGCTCTCTTGCTCTCTCTCCCTGGCTGCCATTTCCACAGAGGATCCCTGGGTAACCAGGACTAGAGTGACAAGAAGCCAGCCAGCCTACTTCTGGACACTGCTGTATCTCTCAGTCTGTAACTGAAATGGTTAGCTTTTCACACATTCCATTTTAATTATGCCTGAAAGTTCAGTGCCCCTCCTGGGGAGGGGGCATTTATATTTTAACTTGTTGTAATACTGTAATGTATAGGCACCCAGGTTAGGTATGCTGCTTCCCCTTATGGAGTCAAAGCTAAATCTTGAAGTACAGGTAACTTAAGGTAGGCTAAGTAGAGCAATAAGAAATGCTCTAGCACAAATGTATCTCAAAGGTCCTATCATTTTTCCTCACCAGACACAATACCCTCCAAAGCCTGAAGTTAAGAGAGAATTATTTCCTATAAATGTTCAATCCCAAAGCAACAGCTTCCCTTCCCAGTGACCACTTCCTGTTGCTTAAGGGCATAAGCTTTACCTAAAGCCTGGAACAATCCACACAACACTCCAATATTGGGAGTTCAAAAACTCAATGTGGAGTGGAGTTTGGTACAGGACCTTAGACTGACAAAAGAAGTAGTAGTGCTAATGCACCTAGTGGGTACTCTTTCAGATCCCAAAAGATACTGACTGGTGTTCAGTGTTAGACTTTTAAGAAATATTTTCTCCTCTATTCCTTTAAGTACAGACAGATTTTCAGTTTCTTTTTGCCCTTGAAACCCCTCATGGCCAAGCCTCTCAACTGATGCGGACTATGCTTCCCCAAGAAATCAATGACAGCCCTCACCTTTTTGGGCAAGTGCCTTCTCACAACTTGGACTGTTTTGAATTTTCCCAGGTCACATTTTTTTGCAATATGTAGACAATATACTGTCATCTGCCCTCTCAAAAGAGCTAGCTACCCAAAGCATCCATCCTCTGCAGAATTTCACAGCAGACAGGGATTACAAGGTTGCTAAGTCTAAGAAGCAACTTTGTCACTTTGAAGCAAAATACTTGGACTTTATCATATCTAAGAGAACTCGAAGGCTGGGGAAAGAGAGAATTAAATCAATACCTTCCTTTCTTCAGTTCAACACCCTAAAACAGCTGAGGGGGTTCTAGGAATTACAGACTTTGGTCACATTACCATAGGATATGGTGAGGTTGCCTAACCCCTATATCAGTTTATAAAGAAAGACAAAAAGACAGGTACCTATATCTTAACTCAGGAACTACATTCCCAAATGATATTCAAAAAGATTAAATAAGTGCTTCTAAAGGCTCCAACACTGAGCCTACTGACAGGACACTGTTTTAATCTGTATGTTGATGAGATGTGGGGCATGGCTTATACAAGATCAAGGGCCTGCTCAACAGCTGGAAGTGTATCTGAGTCATGAATTAGACACTATAGCAAGAGGATGGCCTGCATGCCTTAGAGCTGTGGCAGCAGTGGTACTCCAAGTACCAGAGATATCAAAGATGACTTCAGGCAAATATCCCACTTTACATACATCGCATAATATGGCAAGACTTCTTCTTTCTTCTCAGGGAAGCCTATAACTATCAGACAGTGGACTCTTGAGGTACCAGGCTCTACTGCTAGATGGATCATCCATTCCAATAAAAACATGGTCCTTCCACCTTTCCACCAAAGAAAGAAATTGAGGTTGAAAGACATGACTGCAAATAGATAATTCTCCATAGGTGCACAGTCAGAAAAAACTTGCTGGACACACCCCTTCCTAACTTGATCTGACCCTCTTCTATGATGTCAGTTCCTTTGTGGAAAATGGGACTAGAAAAACATCAGATGCTTACATGCTCCCCTCCTGCTGCTGAGACTGGAACTCTGTGCTCAGAAAAGGGCTTTGCAACTCAGTAAAGTCATTATTTATACTCATGATGATGATATGCGGTTAACTCCAGCTATGGGACAACTTAGAAGGCCTTTTATGTTGAGAACAAAGAAATCCCTCTTAGTCTCAGTAGCCTAACTCTACTATACGTGTGGCATAGACATCTATGAATGCCGTATACCCACCATAACTTGGCAGGCTTACTTGATTTTCAACATTGATTTGCAACCGACTGGTATAGTTGCTCTAGATCTAGATGGGAAGCCTACACTCCACTTATTGGTCTTTTGGAACCAATTTGTGGCCCTACCCACCCCATGGATAGGTGAAAAGACACACTGGGACTTGCATGTTTACTGGGCTGTAGTGTCAAAAGTATCAACACACCTGTAAACTTACTCTGTCTACAACATTAGTGGCCTAGAAGTGTGTTTTGCTGGCTGGATCATTTGGTTTCTATCTTTTTTAAACTTTTTTTTTTTTTTTTTGTGGACCTGGGGATTGAACTCAGGCCCTTGTGCTTTCCAGGGAAGCATTTATTCCACTGAGCCATCTCCCCAGCCCCTGGCTTCTGTCTTTATCCCTTCCCTAGGCTTAGAGGATGCCATGCTGCACCTTGAATAGCAATACTCAGTGGCCCTTAAACAATACCACAACTCATCTCTCCTGAATAAATAAGCAAATTAATGAGGCAAGCCATCCCCTGAATCGGATAGCATGAGACATTCTAACAGCACCATAAGGAAGGACATGTACAATCATAAAAGCTAAATGTTTTGTGTACATTCCAGATCCTTCTGCTAATGTCTCAGTAAATAATCGGCTAACGCCATGTCAGATTCTGAAATTCCTTGGGCTTTCTCCTTACCCTTTTTGTGGAGGTTCTCACTAGATTGTCATGGAAAAAAAACTTTGGAGGGTATATTCGCAATAATTTATCCTGTTGTTTGGCCCATGCATGCTTCACTCCTTCTATGGTGTTGTCCCTTTCAGACTTAAAGCTATGCAACAGCCCAAGAAAATGCACCTGGCATCTACTGAGGGCCTTTAGCTAGACCCCCTGGGGAGCATTTCTGACTGTTAATCACAACCACAACCCTCTTCAGCCTGAAGTAGCCAGAACGGTCATCCCCATTGGCCCTTACAGCAGTTAGCAGTACCTCTAAGGGGGGGAAAGTGAAATATTAGACATAGTTAAGTTAGTTAGAAATATTACAAGCAGTCAGACAGGGCGAGGCCCTCCAGTCAGTGCAGGAGATACACTGTGACTCTGGGTGGAGGTGCATACTTTAAGGCCAGACCTCAAGACAAAAGATGAAATGCTACATCTACATATTCCCCTAGAAATAAGCAATAATGATTCATATTCTACCCAGTCATCAATCACATGGGTGGGGAACCAGGAAGAGTCCCGGCCCCAGCCCTGCTAGGAAAAATCCTTGTTCTTTCCGTGCATACTTGCTATGTGACTTGGTTCCTTGTTGGATAGATATTACCTCACCGACTACACTTGTATTCATTGATCATAGTTTTGTTCCACCTTGTGATTTTCTACTGGATCGATGTCACCCAAGCAGCTATGATTGTAATCTTATTGGCTGCCCATAGTTTAGTTCCATCTCATTTCCACCTGGTGATTTTGCACTCACTTTGTGACTTCTCTCTATAAAACTTCCTTTGAGAAGTGGCGTCATGGCAACCCACTTTCCAGACCCCCTTCTGTCTGTCTTAGGCAGAAGCAATCCCTCCTCAATAAATATTTCCTACTCTTAAAACAAAAAGGGATCTACTAAACTTTCCTTAACTTCCATTAACAAAAGTAATACTGAATTTCTTTGTGGTTTGTCAGAGAGGCTTGAATCCAAAAACAAATGAAAAAACAAATTTCTCATGTCAAATGTTACAAAGTGTAATAACGTTTTAACTTACAGATGGTATTTGTACAATTGGAGTAGCCACACTGGAGCTAGTTTGTATTACAATAAATATGACTTTGGGACATAAACCTAGTCAAAGCATTGATAGTAATGATGACAAATTTGGGAACTGTACCATCAGGAGCCCATAGTCAGGGTCTAGAAGCCCTAACTGCCTATATCTCGGGCCACCTCCCATCATGCTTTTTGGTCAGCTAAAACAGAAGCTGCTTCACCATTGCATGCCTATCACTCAGAATGGGCAGCCATACTCAACAGTTGATAGCGAGGAAGAAACCCCAGTGGAGAAACACCACCTGGACACTCAGGGTTTCTCACCAAAGCAGAGCTCCTTCCTTCTAGTATTTGAGGACCATGGAGCATAGCCTCTCCACTCCTGCTAACCTCTAAGGCCTTTAAGATGAGAACTTTTTGTTACCCAAGGCAACAGGAGCCCTAGCTGTGGTGAATCTGCTCATTCCTTTAAGAACAGAGTTGATTCACTTCTCACAGCGTGGGGATGAGCAACATGATACACTGACTATGAAACTCCGCTGCAGAGCATAGAATAGCTCATCACTGTGAGTGCTTGTGCAGCCTTCTTTCACATTATCAGTGATCACAAATTTGGTTCAGACAAGAGACAGAGAACAGGGCTGGGGAGATGGCTCAGTGGAATAAGCACTTTCCTGGCAAGTGCAAGGACCTGAGTTCAATCGTTAGTTCAGCCAAATAAAAAAAGAGAGAGAGACAGAGAACAAATATAGAGAAACAACCCCTCACAGATGACTTTTGTCTTGTGTAGTCCAACTGATTGATGGATGGGTTCACCCATCCACTTTATTCCATAACTGTTGTCCAAGTGCTTAGGCTGTGCTAGTTCCTAGTCTTGTGAGACCAATCATTTGAGTTCTGGGAATCTGGAGTCTATCAGAATAAAATAATTTACCATTCTTACTCTGTCTCATATGAAATATTAAACAAGACAATCAGTGACAACTCTCCTTTAGTTGGATCTGTCTGTAAGACACTGTATGTTTCTAGTTACTGGATCCATTGATGCTGAGAGAAGGAGAGGGGTAAATATCAAGAACCCAAAAGTCCTAGGTCCTTCAATATTTAGCCCCAGAGAATTTCTAGATGTTCAGAGCTCACAAAGAAAACCAATGAGGGAACCATAGCGATGGCTGCACAAGTTGGCCTAATTAATCTTTTCTGGAAAAGCTCCTGCTCCCCACTCCAAGTCTTTTCCTTGTGATGTTGTCACAGAGTGAGAGTTTGTGTTGCTGGTGTCCCTTGGGGCTTTCTGGCTTTAACAAAATAATTTTTTGCAAGACAAGTTAGTCTTCACTCAATTAAGTAAGAAACCCCAAAGACACACAAAAAGCAGTATTGTTGATGAAAAGAGTCTATGGACTTTACTCTCAGAGAGATCCCTGAGGAGAGGAGAGGTTCATATGGATTCACTGTCTGTCTTCTTCACTTCCTCATGTGGCCATCACCCTAGAGCTCAGCTGAATGACTCTCCATTGCCCAGAAGTGCAGCATGTATCGTACCTTCTTCCAGTTCTTTCTCTGGCAACTCATCCTCTAAACCAGTGGCAAACACCACTCAAACATCCAGCCCTCCCACCTGCTCACCACATAGTCTTGAATTCCTACGGCACCTTTTGCATTTCCAGTAACAGTACATTTTGTACTCAGTTACTTGTTTGTATGTCTTAACACTGCATCAAGCAGATAACTCTGAAGGATCCATCCTAATTTAGGTATTTAGAAATCATGTGATTAAAAAGTTAAGTACTATTTTGTCTATTCCTTAAACTAGCACTGCTTAGCTTTCATTTCCCACTGAGTTATGCTTCTGCCTGCGGAAGATGCAGGTTTATATTTGCATGTTTTCTTGATCCTTACATTTTGTCACTTTTCCACTCTTGTCTTCTCATTTTTTCTGCAGCCAGTGCTTCCCACAGCCCTGGGCCGCCTTCAGACTTCTCTAGTAGCAACCTGGTAGACAGCACCTACTACTCTGCTGCCCCCTAGAGGACACAGGCCAACATTGACAAACTTGTGCCATTGGTGACACAAGGAACTTCAAGACCTCCGAGCAATGGATGAACCTGTACAAGAACACTGTTTGTTTGTTTCTGGGAACAATGGATATAACATTGTGCTAAGACTTAGTACTGAAACATTCTGCATGTCTGGAGCTAGCCTCTGAGTATCTCATACTGTAGGTGAATTGTAATCAATTAACGTCAAATGGGTTTTCTTAGCCTCTGGACCTTTTCCTTCTGGTTAATCTTCAGTGAGTTTCAAGCACTTTCTCCAATCTTTTCAGCAATAATAAGAAGAAGGACGCTAAATTAGTCTTGTCGTCTTTCTCCCATTCTAGGTTTTCTTTTCCTTTCAGTCAAGAAAAGCACAGTAAAGTTATGCAGAAGTCTGTAATAAAAAAAAAAAATCACTGTATAATGCAATAGATATTCTATGTTACCATCATGAGGACTATGAACTGTGAATAAATAATAGTCAGAAAAACAAAGCACCAGGAGAAAACTACAGAGTGAAGATGTTTATACATCACTAGAGATTCACAATAAAGCTTCAGAGAAAGAGGATGAAAAGGGTTTTGTTTTTTTTTTAACAGTTAACCTTCCAAAATTGAGAAAAAATTTTACTCCTAAATTTGATGCCATCTAAATTTTGAAATGGTGTAGGAGGCAGTCAGTGAAGAAACCATATATAGAGAGGAAGAACACATTCTTAAAACGTTGGTAAAATCCAAGATGATGTTTTGTTTTACTAAGATCAGAATGCCACTAAATTAGAAGTCACACTAATCCACCCCTCTGCCCCAAAAAATATCAAGTACTAATAAAACTATACTTCACTGAGCTTACAAAAAGACCTAAAATAAACAACATAGTTTGCCCTGGAACATTTCATACACCTTCCTCTTAAAAACCTTGATCATATTTGTATGAAAAGAATTCAAGACAATTAAAGAGGAATACAGATAAACTACATCAATACAATGCTGTTACAATAGTACATGGCACAGTACAAAGCTATTAAGACAAAGTTTAAATAGTAAATATCAAAATATTTAGCTAGTATAAAATACCCACCATGAGCTGGGCATGGTGTGCACATTTATAATCCCAGAACTTGGGATGTTGAAGTAGAAATGTTATGCATTTGAGACCAACCTGGGCTACAAACTGAGTTCGAGGGTAGTCTAAACTGCATAGTGAGACCCTGCTTCAAAAAGAGAAAAACAAAATAAAATAAAGTACCCACTATAACTCTCACAAAGTAGAGAAAAATCCAAGGTGAATTCAAAATGAGTACCTAGGAATTTTCAGAAAGACTGTTTCAGATCAGAAATTTAAAAGCACAATAAAAATAGACAAAAGAACAGAAAAAATGTGAAAAAAAAAGTGAACTGAACCAAGGAGAGATTGAAAAAATATAAAATTACCTCAACATAAACCCTAACACTGGCAAGCAGCTCAGTGGTAGAGTGCTAGTCAGCTGTGCACCAACCCTAGGCCTAGTGGTATTTCTATATAATGGAGTATTACTCAGCTATTAAGAATGATAAGTTTGAAGCATTTATACTGAAGTGGATGCCACTTGAACATATACTCATAAGTGAAATAAACCAGACACACATGTGTAAATATCGTATAGTCTCCCTAGTATAACAAGCGAAAAGCAGAAATACAAAAGGAAATGTACAACAAGTAAAATCA
>PVKA01020873.1:0-39585 GCA_004027165.1 Ctenomys sociabilis | reverse complement strand
AAAAAAAAAAAAAAAAAAAAAAAAAAAAAAAAAAAAAAAAAAAAAAAAAAAAAAAAAAAAAAAAAAAAAAAAAAAAAAAAAAAAAATGAAGAAGTTTATAGCAAAGTATTAACCTAGGAACTCTGCTCAGGATCTCGACATTTTGAAAAATTTAGCAGATTTAAGTTTGGGATTTAGCATTTGTTGTTAAGCAGAATTCAGATGTGGAAGCTGGCCAAAGAGCTCAGCGGATTAAAGCTCCTGCTCATGCAGACCAAGGGCGAGGGGCCCCATCCATGAGCCTGCTGTGCTGGCCCCTCCCCTGGGGTTGCGCTGGGAGGCAACTGAGACTGGGGGGTGGGGCTCACCGTAATCCCAGCACTTGGGAGGCTGTAAACAGGAGGATCACTACGAGTCCAATCTACACAGTGAGACCCTGAGGCCCGGTAGACCCTGTACTAAAAAATACATAAAAAAAGGAATTCAGATGAGGATTGCCCTAAATACTGTGTATAATAATAAACATGCAGATGTGACATATCCACCTACCAAGAAGCCTTGCTGTATTAATTCTGTAGGGTTTTTTTCCCATTTAATATGAAGCATTATGATTCTCTTTCTTCTTTTAGAAATTTTCACAAGCTATTTGATTCCTCTGAGAACACTGACATTATTGAAGTAAACTAAAAGTTTTAGACAACGTGATGAAATAAAATTCGAGTTGACTACATTTTTAAAAAAATCCTATTTCTGAATAACTACTATGAAGAAAACAATATTTTATGGATTACTGCTTGTAACTGACCCACCAACCTGTTTTGGAACTGTTTCACTGCTATTTTATCTTTTTTCTGATTAAAATGAATAAAACAATGTAAAAAAAAAATCCTACTTCTTGCAGAACTTTCATTGCTGCCCAGTACTGGAACCGTTCATTATTGTGATGCTGCTGTTGTTGACGGTGATAATGGTGCTGTTGACGACCTGGGCGAAAGCTTTTATTGGTCATTTTGCATCAGTCCGATGTTTGTATTATTGTGGTACTTATATATGTAGTCATATAGAATAACAAGTATAACATTTAGTGTTTTTAGTAATATTTTAAAGTTAGAGATTTATTCCTTTTATACAGATAAAAAATAACCCTGAAACACTGCACAACTTGCTTAAGTTTGATCAATTAGAAAGTGCCATGCTGGGTTCATCCTGGTCTTCCTTAACACCAAGGTACCATTTTTCATTCTGTGCTAGGCCCCCATCTAGGGTTTTAGGAGTTAGAAACGTCTGATATCAATGTCACTTCTGACACTGGCATCATTGCTGATACCCATCAGCTCGAATGGCATGTTCAGGTCTGTTTTTAATAATCAAATCCATCACTGCAGCCAAGCTGACTGATTGTGACTTTCAATCCTTTTTAACGACAACAACTTAAAGAGAGTTGAGGTGTGTGGTTTGTGCTATCTGAAATGTTTAAGTGGCCTCAAAATTCTCTGATACTTGTCTATACGTTTCTTGGCACAGCGATCAATCTATACCTGAGTTTATTTTCACCATCCATTCTCAGAATCTTTGCAATCAAGTCATTTTAGACAATTGATGATAAAGTGGTGCTCGAGTCAGCATTTTGGATGATTTGTAGCCTTGTTTAGTTTTTCTCAAGTAGTTTCTCTTCCTCCTCCTCCTCCTCCTCTTCTTTTCTTCTTCTCCTCCTCCTGTTTTCTTCTTCTTCCTCTTCTTCTTCCTCCTCCTCCTCCACCTCCTCCTCTTCTTCTTCTCCTTCTCCCTCTCCCTCTCCCTCTCCTTCTCCTTCTCCTTTTTTTTCTCCTTCTTCTCCTTCCTCTTCATCATTTAAGCTCATAAACAGCAAGCTGAATCAAATGTATTTTCACTAAACTTAACAAGCTAACTTGACCCAGAAGGACTCCACCCCACTGGGGAATAAATACATGAAATGTTGAAATTACTTAAACATATTACTTTTGAATTAGAAATATGAATTGTTCAGAATTGTGCTGACTGCAATTAATCATTTTAAACCATATTGGAAGGAAAAAGAAATATTTAAACAATATATGAACATTTCATTGATATCATACCTGATTCTCAAGTGAACACTTTTTGTTATAGGTTTGGTAGAATTGGAGGTAAATCAATAGAGGAATGCAGTTACAGCTATTGGAAAAAATATATATATTATTTATATATGTAGAATATTCAATGCACACATAGGACAAATGCCTTGATTTCTCAAAATATCATGTCCTACCATTTATGGAATATTTAAAAATATAAGCTATGTGGCATGAATAATAAGAGCTAACATTTACTAATTACTGTAATACATGTACAGCAGGATACTGTGCTACACACACACACACACACACAAATGCCCACACATGCATATACTTATACATAATTTTCATAACAGTCCAGTTAATTTCTATCTTACAGGAGGATAGTGAATATGTCTCAGGCTGAGGAGGGAGCTTTCTCTAGCGTGATTACAAAATTAAGGCTGAACATAGGTCTAGGTTCCCCAGAAATAGTGTCAGTACGTTCACTATGCTTCCTATTTATTTATTTATTTATTTATTTATTATTTATTTATTTTTTGTCTTTTTGAGACAGCGTCTCACTATGCAGTTCAGGCTGGCCTCGAGCTCACTTTGTAGCTCAGGCTGGTCTCGAACTCACAACAATCCTCCTGTCTCAGCCTCCCGAGTGCTGGGATTACAGGCATGCACCACCACGCCCGGCTATGCTTCCTCTTTAATAAGGATGGTTATACCAGAATGTCTGAAGTTGAAATGTAATGCGTTCTCAGCCACATTTGTCTAGGATGTGTGCTACAGCACAGTTCCTGGGTTCTTTCCTGACTTTTCATAGTGTAGTCTTAGGTATGAGCCCAAAACACCTACAGTTTGGTTTATTCCTTGAAGGATTTTTTTTTTTACCAAATATAGATATTTGAGAATGAGTATGAGTAACAGGAGAGCCAATGTCTAAAAGCCATTCAACGGAAAGAGAATACAGAGAGAAAGCGGGGATTCTGGGGTCATTAATGATTCTAATGATATTTTTCTCTGTGTCTTTGGACAAATCTGTTTTCTGGGGCATTATCGTATCCATAAAGAAATAGTGACAGAGCAGATGCTTACATGGACAAATATTTACATTTTTGGAAATATTTTCATTGGATTCCAGTAATATAGACATATTAGTTCTGTCAGGTTCTTCATTGTTGAGTCTATGTGCAAGGACTGCTTGTTACATTTAAAGGACTTTGAATCTCTGCAGCTGAGTCCAGGCTGTCTGTCCAGCACATCACCAGAAATGGCTGTAACTTTGGAAAATAGCAAGTCCTTTTATTTCTTGACTTCTACAGCTCTTAAAATTAAAGATAGGTGAATGAGTGCTTACATCTCAAATGTGCTACATTTGAGACACATTAGCAGTTTTCCTTAGCCAGCAGCATATTTTCATGGAAAACAAGCAATATTTCTTGTTTCGGAAAGGAGAGGCCTTTAGTACTGATGGCAAAAGCTCCCTAATCTAGTTTAGCTAAGAAATAATCATTTCTAGTCCCTGTAAAATTTCCTGCAAATCCACCATTATGAATTCATTTATGGCCCACACAACTATACTGGCCTTTAGAAGGAAAAGTAAATATGTCCTCAATGGCTGCTTTGTATTTGTAATTAACTGATCTATTGGAAGAATCTAGCATCTGCATTTGCAAATACATGTTTAGCAGTACACCCTGAAAAGCAGAGATGCATTTCAATTGGTAGGCACATTTTTGCAGCCTGTAAGACAATGTAGCTTCTATTTTAATTTGTACTGTCTTGTCCAGTACTTTCTATACCAGCATGTTTACTAAACGAGCCTTTGATATTTAGGCCCTAAAATAAACAGCTACTGAATATTCATGTACATTGAATGCAATCAGAGAAAACCTAGGAATAGACTCTCAAAGAGCACACTCCTACTCTCCATCTGTAACCATTAGGATTACAGTGACACTAGGGAGGCAGGGAGTCATTCATTCAGCAAATATCTATCAAATGCATATTTGGTATGAGGCCCTAAAATAAACAATCAGCCTTAAGCTTGCTTAATTTGTCAAAGAAATTATCTGAAAAGGAAGAATAAGAATAAATTATATCCCCCCAGCAAATATTTATTGAGATCATAATGAGGATGAATATAAACCCCAAAGATTCAAATAATAAATTCTTTCCAATTTTAGCCTATGTGTTGCTGAAGCAAGCACTCAAGTAATGCATTTTTAAAGAGTGACCCTCACAGCTTATGTTTTAGTTTGAGAACAACAAAGTGAAAATTAATATAAGATATGTAGTATAAATTATACATGGCGACCTCTACTGACTTCTCTGAAGTCAGTATATATATATGCATATATATATATGCATTCATATCTCTATTGTGTGCGTCTCAGCCTCAGTCTCAGTTACTCTTCTTTTCTTGCTGGGACAAAATAACCAATACCTAAACTTGGGCCAGGGAGATAGCTCAGTAGAATAAGTGCTTGTCTGCTCTAAGCAGGGAACTGAATTCAAGCCCCAGTACTGAAAAAAAGAAAAAAATCAAAACTTAAGGAATTAGAGGTTTATTTAGCTTAATGGACGTTTCAGTTCACATTCAGCTGGCTCCAAGGCATAATGGCGTGCGGAAGACAGCTGTAGCTCATGATGGTGGAAAACAACAAAGAGCAAAAGGAGGGGGAGCAGCTATGGCTTCTAGCGGGCCTCTCTCACCTCCTCACATTGTAATGTAGAGTATCAACCCCAAGGTAGGAATAGTGCTCACACCCGTAGTCCCAGCATTGGATCATGAATTAATCACATACTCTAGAAGCCTGTTGCCCCACGACTGCATGAGGCTTTTGGGAGCCACAGAGACACAAAGGATAACAGTGTGTATACACATATATATTATATATACACATATAAATGCATATATAATTTATCTGCATATATTATATATCTCTAGTAGATAGATAGATAGATAGATGATAGATAGATAGATAGATAGATAGATAGATAGATAGATAGATAGATAGATAGAGGTTTTCATCAAAATGAGGTTTATTTAACTAAGGAGTTCAGGAAAGAAATGATGGAGATAAGGAGGTGAACCAAGGGGATATCAGTGATAAATGTATTCTAGTTAGGGGACAGTGTAATAAAATATCTTTAAAGCAGAAATGTACCATGAATTAGAAGAACAGAAGAAAAGACAGTCGGACTACAATAGAGAAAATGTTTTCTAAGATAGCTTAGAGAATAGGACATCCAATCATAGATGGCCTCATAAACCATAGAATATCTTATCTTTATGTGAGAAGAAAGCCCCTGACTGCATACCATAACAGATAAAAAGCAGGGAGTTCACAAAGGAATCCAGATGGGTATTCACAAGGTGATGAATGATCACCATTGGATCAGGGTGTTAGAAGTGAAGTTAGGGGAAAGTAAACATTTCAAGTAGACAGTACAGAATTATTAATGCTATTCACCACACTGTATGTAGATTTTACAGAGTCAATTTACTTGATAACTTATTTTATCCTGTGAGCATCTCATTTTCTTCCATGACCCTGGTATCCATCTTTTTCTTTCTTTCTTTCAGTGATTTCAGTTGTCTTAGAATTCATACATCAGTCAGATCATACAGTTTTTTTTATCCCTAGCTTATTCCATAGAGTAGTGCTTCCAAAGTGTTTGATGTCACAAAAGGCAAGAGTTCCTTCTTTGTATGGCTAAGTAATATCTTGTTTAAGTATCATAACCTTTCTTACTAGTACATCTGTTGATGGTCACTTATTTTTTTTTTTACCTCATCATTTATTTGCTCTACCTTTTTTATTAATTTTATTGACAAACAACAATGAGATAGCTTCAAAACCAATCAGTGGGACAGTTTCAATCATCAATACTTTGCATACTATTGTTTTCACAGTGGTTATTCATAGTACAAGATCCAGACATGACATCCCTGTGATCACTTATGTGAGTGTATATTTTGTCTACTGTAAACAGTGCTGAAAGAAATAAAAAAGTAGATATTTTTATAAAAATATAGATATTTCTTTAACATATTTATTTTATTTCTTTTGGATAATACTTAGCAACAGGATTTCTGGGAAATAATAGCATAGGTCTGTGTGTATGTGTGTGTACACATGTGCACCCATGAATATGGAAAACAGGATAAACTTTATCCTGTTTTCTATAATGACTGTATCGATTTACACACCCAATAACAGCATATCTGGTTTCCTTTTTTGTTTATCATTTCCACTACTTATTATCTTCTGTCTTTTAGATAGTAGTTATTCTAATAGGATGCGTGGAGTGACTTAGCTATTCTGATCTGTATTTATATATAATATGTGGCACATGTAGTTCAAAAACATTTTTAAGATTGTAGAATCTCTGCAGTGAACTAACCCATTTGTCAACCTTTATCTTTTGTGACAGTTTTTATTTAATTTTATTCTGCCTTCTACAAATATCAATATTGCTGCTATCTCTGGGTTACAATTTGCCTAAGGTTTCTTTTTCCATCCTTTAATTTCCATCTCCTTGTCTTCCTAGATCTAAAGGAGTATGGTGTACATTGTGTATAGAGAACACTTATCACCCCTTTTGCCACTCTATGTCTGTTGATTTAGGTTGTGCTTTCTTTACTTACAAGATCATTGATATGCAAGACTTACTGCTACCATTTTCTTATATTTGTTTCTTCATACTGTGCATCATTTGCTGAGTTCCTTTATGATTCATTGCACTTTGGATTAATAGGCTTTGATTCATTTCATTTTTGTGTATCTTCTGTAGCTATTTTCTTTTATAGTTACCATGGATCTTACATACAAAAATGTGTAAATGTTTATTTTACCTGATTTCAACTTAGATTTAATCGCATACAAATCTACCCTTTTACTTTTCCCCACTATGTGTGATTTATGTTATTGAAGATACAAAGTACATCTCAAAATATTTTGCAGTCATTTTCAAACCTTTTCTTAATGATTTATCCGTTATAATTGCAACAATCTATGTTCTGGCTTTGCTTATATATTTACGTGTATCAAGAAGTTAGTGCTTCTCTGTGATATCAGCATGCTCTTTTCCTTCCTTTAAATTTCAAAGGACTCCTTTTAACATTTTCTAAGGTGAGAAGAAGGGCATATTCCCAGTTGTTGTTTGTCTATGAAGTTTTTTCTCTTGTCTTCATTTCTGAAGGGCAATTTTCCAAATAAAGTGGACTCCTGATGCAGGAATTTACTGCATTCATGAAGTCAAGTGTTGTAACTCAAATTAGTTGTAAGTTAAGACTCTTTTTCCCATAAGAAATAATGCAAATATTCATGATACATTCCAAGCCTCCCAATGCATAAACCAAAAATTTTCTAATTTAAAAAGGGTTGCATAAAATGTGCATAATTTACCAAGAAGCCAATGATTTCTTGAGTATATTCATCATAAAATTATGAAATGTGTCAAGCTTATCAGAAACAGCAATTTCATACTGTACTCACTACTCAAGGGGACATCTTTGCATTGCAGGAAAACATGATGATATTGAAGTTGATGACTTTTTAGACAGAGAGTCCTTTTCCATAAGAACACCAGCAATCTGGCACCTGGTGTCCATTGGCTTCTGGGGAGAGTCTGTAGCCCACTTGGACCAGCTTGTAGCTCACTAGATCTCAACCTTTTTAGAAATACAATCTTATCCCTTAGTAATTAATCTAACAAAGGGAGTAAAAGATGTTTGCAGTGATAATCACGGTACTCTGAAAGAAGAGATCAAAGAGGATTTCAGAAAATTAAAAGACATTCCTTGCTCATGGATAGGAAAAAACTAAATTTAGGAAAATGTCCAAAATTCTAAAACTGTTATGCAGATTCAATGCAATCTTGATCAAAATACCATTAGCATGTGTCACAGATCTAGAGAAAACATTTCTAAAATTCATTTGAAACCAGAACAGACCTGGAATAACAAAGGCAATCCTGGACAACAAAGGAAAACAGGAGGCAGACAATCCATGACTTGCAATTGTATTGCAAAGATAATGTGATAAACTCAGCATGGTGTGTGCACTAAAGTAAAAATGAATTAAAGATATAAATATTAACACAGAAACCCTAAATCTATTGGAAGAGAAAATAGGTGGAAATCTTACAGACGTAGGGGTAGGTAGAGTTCAAGAACAAATCAAGTTAGCACAGGAAATACTTCAAAGCATCAGAAACTGGGCTCTCTTCATATTGGGACCTTTCTGCATATCCAAAGAAAAAAGAAAGAGTGCAAAGACAATGCACAAATTCAGAAAAATATCTTAACCAACAGTCAATCAGATAAAGGACTATTACCTACAATGTATAAAGAATTTAACAGATCAGGCCCCAACACTAAAATTTCCAATCCAAAAATGGTTATCTGAAATGAATAAATAATTTTCTGAAAAAGAAAACCAAATGGCAAATAAATACATGAAAAAATGTTCCACAGCACTGGCCATTCAAAGAATGCAAATTAAAGCAACAATGAAATTCCGCCTCACCCCAGAAAGAATGACTACTATTAAGAAGTCAGCCAAGGTCCGGGGGTATAGCTCAGGGGACTAAGCACTTACCTAGGGAAGAACAGGGACTAGGGTTTGATCCCTGGTTCCTCATGCCGCGCCGGCCCCGCCCTCGGGTGCGCTGAGCTGGCGATGGAGTCCGCGAGTGGTGGCGTGTGCCTGTAATCCCAGCACTAGGGAGGCAGAAAGCAGGAGGATCGCTGTGAATGTGGGCTGCGTGGTGAGACCCTGTACAAAAAAAAAAGGAAAAGAGAAAGAAAGAAAGAAAACTAACAAAAAGAAGTCAGCTAGTAACAAATTCTGGAGGCGTTGTGGGGGGAAAAGAAACCCTTCTACACTGTTGGTGAGAATGCAGAGTGGTACAACCACTATGTAAATCAGTGTGAAGAGCCCTCAAAAACTACTAGGATTGGCAGGTATTCCCCTCCTAGATATTTTTCCAGAAGAACTGAACACCTCATATCACAGCGATCAATATTCACCCATGTTTATTGCAGAGTAATTTATCATAACTGAATCTTGGAAAAAAACAAAATGAAAAAAACTGAGGAATGGAAAAAAAAAAAGATGTGGTATTTTTACACAATTTACTATTCAGGTATAAAAAAGTATAAGCCCTAGGCTTTTATGGGTAAATGGATGTCACTAGAGATCATACTCTTTTTTTTCTTTTTTTCTTTTTTTTTTTTTTTGCATAAGCAAATATTTTAAAATTTTATTTTATTTTATTTTTTGAATACAGAATTATTATTATTATTATTATTTTCAGAACCAGGGATTGAACTCAGGCACTTGCACTTGCCAGGAAAGTGCTTTTCCACTGAGCCATCTCCCTGACCCTACAGAATTATTTTTACTATCAGCTTTTTGAGAGATAATTCACAGACCATAAAATTCAGTCCTTTCAAAGTACATGATTCAAAGGGTTTTAGTACATTGATGACATTGTACAGCTAACATAGGTACTTAGTGTTGGAATATTTTTCTTTTTTAAAATTAATTTTATTGAGAAACAAATAGCAATGAGACAGCTTCAAAACTGATTAATAGGACAATGTCAATAATTAATACATAGAATATTGCGGCATTTGTAGTGGTTATGCATAACAAGATGCAGGCATGATATCCTTTCCAACACTCTTAAGTGAAATAAATCATACCTACATGTGTAAACATCATATTGTCTACTTAGTGTAAGAACCTGGAAGAGTAAATAAAATCTGAATAGATAGAGTAAAACAGAAAGAAACTGAACAGAAGAAATAACAATTGAGGAGCGGCCGAATAACTCAACGGATTGAAGATCCTGTAAGCAGGCACAGGGGCAGGGGGTTCTGTCCCGGGTTTGCTGTCTGGCGCGCCCCCAGGGAGCACTGAGATGTTAATTGAGACTGGGCATGGTGACGCACACCTCTAATCCCAGCTCTTTGGGAGACTGTAAACAGGCAGATAACTACAAGTCAGATCTAGTAGCGAGAACCTGAACACCCTATAGATCCTTCCCTAAAATCCCAGGAAAAAAAAAAAAAAAAAGAAAAGAAATAACAATTGAGATGAGGGAAAGGAGAAACAATAGGGGAAAAAGAAAGGGGAAAAATCATGTAAGTACATACAGAGGACAGCTAGGCTGGCTCTATTACTAATTTCTATCATTTTTTTGAAGTTAGCTATTAATATTTCTTTACTTTATTCTAGGGAAGATTTCTACAGAGTGTTCAGGGTCTTACTACTAGATCGGACTCGTAGTGATCCTCGTGTTTATAGCCTTTCAAGTGCTGGGATTACAGGTGCACGCCACCATGCCCAGTCTCAATCGCTATTTTAGCACGTCCCGGGGGCGGGCACTGCAGAGCAGGCACTGCAGGCCCCGGGATGGAATGTCCTTCCCCTGCGCCTGCCTGCAGGTGCCTTAATTGGCTGAGCTATTTGACCAGCCCTAATGTTTCAAATTATAACTTATACTAATTTTATATTCTAGTCTGTAATCTGAGAAACTACACTGAAGACCGTAGTGTGCAATGTAACCACAACCAATCACCACTTTTATGGTGCTTTTGGTTTCACTGTTTTTGGAAAAGGCATATAATTTCTAATGCCTTGTCTAGTATTTATTCTTCAAATAAATTAAAAAGATAAAAAGGAGAAGAAAATACAGTTTAGGTTTATGAGAAAGGAAGAGTTAATATTTTAACTGTTTGATCTTACATGCCTATAACTGGTAGTCTCAGCAACAAACTTGATGATAACAACATGTAATATAAAAACCATTGTTAATTTCTTGTTCTTATTTTGAAATTTTGTACTACGTTTACTGTCTTTTTTTTTTCATTTTTCATTTGTTTGATACACTCATTCCGCAGCTTGGATTCGCAGTGTTCTTCTTGTTTTCAGTCTACCCAGCACTGGGATTACAGCTGTACACCACCACACCTGGACCCAGGTGCCAGGTCAGTGCACCCTGGGGGCAAGGCTGGCACAGCATGCGGGACCTGGGATCAAGCCCTGGTCCCTTCACTTGCCAAAGCAGGCGCTTGGTTCTGCTGAGCTATCTTGCCGACCCTTTTATTGTCTTACGGGGCTTTGTTTTTGTCTTTGCTGTTGTCATTTCTTTTTGTTTCTTTCCTCTATAAAATAAAAAATAATCAATATAGTACTTGCAGAAATACAGAACTGAGGAAAAGTGACTATGAGCACACTCATGCTTGACAAAGGGGCCAAACATGATCACTAGAAAAAAATAAAGATAAATGATACTGGAAAGCCTGGTGCTCCACATGCCAAAGACTATCTCTACACACTTGTCTGTCAGCATCAATTAAACTCAAGTCAAGATGGATCAAATATCTAAATATTAAAGCAGAAATACTAAATCTCCTGGAAGAGAAAGTAGCCAGGAATCTTTAAGACATAGGGATAGGCAGAGAGTTTGTGAAAAAAATCAAGACTACCTGGTAAATACTTGAAAAAATCTACAGCTGGGATATGATCTTATTGTCTCCAGCCTCCACCTCCTAAGTCTGGAATTACAAGCATGTGCCACCATGCCCAATTTAAAGCACAGATTTTTATGACCATTGAAAATCCATATCACATTGTGGGAAATCTTAGAGAATACTGGTTTGCAGCCTAAAACATGTGAAATATGGGAAAAGGATTAGTACAGCATCTCATTGATTCAGTTCTAATTATGTCAGATTTTATTATACGTAAACTGGAAGATATACTTCACAAAAACACTTTTGTCGTACTCTGGAAGCAGCCAGTAATATCTTGGATCCATTTCATAGCAACTTCTTAGAATCCAGACCTTTCTCATTGGTGACATTTGTAGATTGAAATCAGGCATAACATAGAATTTTAAATTTGTGTCTTTTGTCGTGGTAAATGGGTACAACTAGAGTACATACTCTTAAATGAAATAAATCAGACCTGCATGTGCAAAAATCATACTGTCTCCTTCATGTGAGAACCTGAAAGATAAAAATGGAATCTGAAGCATACAATAGATATTGGAAAAGGAAATGAACTTATTCAAAAGCAAAGAGTTACTCAGTTGAGGAGGACAGGAGAGGGAATGAGGGAAGAGATATGTCTATGTATGGAAGCAGGATGGTTTGGACAACTGTACTGTGCATTTCTGCTGTCCTATGGAAAGAAGCAATTAAAGCCTTATTTTGTCTCTTTTTTTCAATTGTTTGTACTGTTTCTCTTCTTTAATGTCTTGTGAATTTCTTTCTTTCAATTTTATAGGCATATAACTGGTAATATTGGTAACTGGTTTGAAGACAACACTATTAGAACAAGCACTGTTAAGCTCATATTACTGTTAAATTCATATTACTTTGTTAAGTAAAATTCTGTATTACTTGTATTTTTTGTGTTTTAATTCTAACTTGTCCTCTCTTTAAAAAATTAAAATTAAAAATTAAAAGGAAATGTATGAACCATGTCTTTTATTTTCTATCTTCTGATGCTCTAATTTTATGAACCTTTTTGACCCAGGAGAAACTATTCCTACCAGGGACAGCCAGCCCCTACAGATGGTATTTCTTGACTACAAGTGTGCATTTCTAATATAAACCATGAAGTTACAATCCACACTCCCAGCTACCTCCAAAGGTCAGATATCAAATAAGTAGAAACGGCCTCTGTATTCAAGTACCCACTGAGGGTAAGGTGTCTCCTAAGCCTGCTACCCTATCTCATCTGTTTCTTTTTCCCATGGAGACTATAGCAACATCTCTTGTTCTCAGTTCGTTCCTCTCCCTCGCCTCCTGATGGACACTTGTGCTTCTCTACTTGGACCCTACCTTCCAGCACACACTATCATCTTTGTCTTTGAAAATTGCAATAAGTCATGGTTTCAGTATCAATTATCTCTTGTCTTATCACAACTAAGTAATAATAAAACCTATCATAAAATTGACTTTAAAGAATATTCTTAAGGCCAAGAAATTTGAGAAATCAATGGGAATAGGGTTAGAAAGAGAAGGGATTTACCTGTGATTTTGTTCCAAGAAAGGCTTCTGTAAATCTGAGCAAGACAATATGACACAGCTCCTACAAATAGTTCCATTAAAGGCAATGTAAGCTTATACTGTTGCATTGGTCAATGTAGGGAGCTTCTAGATCCTGGAGAGAGCACTAGACACTGGATTTGGAGAAGCCATTCACTTGAGGAGTATTGCCCAGAGAGGGTCTCTGCTAATTGTTATTAGTGGATGTCACCTGTCCTCCACTGGTGGGATTGATGCCTTAGTTCTGAGTGTACACTACAAAACAGGAAGGTAAAGTCATCTGCCAGTTGCTCTCTAGCTTATATAATCCAATAGCTTTCTGAGCAAAGTCAACATCACTAGCGAGAACAAGCAATGTTATTGAAAAGGTGCTAAAAGTTCATAACAAATTCAGAATCAGATACATCCTTTTAGTTCTGACAGAAAAACAAATGTAAACTGAATTAGTCATTTACAGCTTTCCAGATCCCAGCACACTGTAAAGATTTATCAAGAAGGCCATGAAAAAATTGACCTCCTTTGACAGCACAATTAAAAATAAAAATGGGTGCAATCAAAATTCAAATAAAATAAACTTCAAAGGTTTAAGAAATGTAAAAATAAAAATATGTTGGATTTCTATTCCCACCACCATCTCTCAGTTCATGTTGCTCCAGGGCTCTACACTATTTTGGAGATTAGTGACTAGTTGAGCAGGGAATAACTTAAAGAATGAAGAAAATATTGCCAGATACTTATGATACCCCTTGTATCCCAAAATTTGCAAAAACAAGGGTATGCAGTCATTGTAGACTCTAAGTGGCACCAGTGGTGTTCTACAGAAATATTTTGTTTGCTATTTTCTCTGCAGCATTAAAAGAACTACACTTGTGCAATATATACTTATTTCTTTGTCATGCTAATAAGAAGTTATAGATTGAAAATTCATATTAAAATATTATAATTGTATTTATTTATTTATTTTTTGAGAGTAGAATATTTCTTGGGAAAGAAAGCTTCTGTCTCAGAGAGGACAGAAGGAGGGCCCAAATGGGTTGCCCCTGTAATTGTATTTAAAAGTCTTATTGGTCACTTAAAACAATAATTTTATTTGTCAATGAATGACAAAGAAAAGAGAACTAGTAAATTTATATAGAACAAAGTAAATGCCAGAAATTTTAAAGGTATTCAAAGGAAACCACAGAGGTGCAAAGGGAACCCAGCCTAGAGGACACAAAGAAATAAAATGGAAAGTTGAACCTGTGGTTTTCTCTAAGGACACATCTTCTATAGAATGTTTTGTCTGCATGGACTGTCTTTGTTTCTTCTGGTATTTCTTGTAGAGGAGGAAAGGTTTCTCACAAAGCCAATAGTTTAGGCTTTTATTGTATTGTGAGCTTGACTCTTCAGTATTTCCTTAAATTTTCATGACAGTCCTTTTCTGATGATGTTAGTGTAATTTTCATTTATAAATGTAAACACTAAAGTTTAGGAAACCTACAAATTAAAGGAGAAGAGGCTTATGTCAGCTCACACTTTGTAGAGGTTTTAATCTATAGTTGGCTGACTGCAAGGCAAGGCAACATAGCAACCTTGCATCCCAGGGGAGAAACTGTTCATGATAGATGGAAGGCAGTGAGCATCAAGCAGCATCCTGCCTTCCCTTTCTAACTGATGCTATGGATACCCAGGTTAGGGGTCCCATTGTCCATATCCAGAACTGCGCTAATTCTAATCAGTGGACTAATTTAGTATCACAAATCCTTATTCATAGCATTACTTGCCATGGATACAGCCAGCTCTGTAAAGCTCCACCCATGAGCATTTGAATCTTTCAGGGAACATCTAGATAGAAGTCATAACAAGTATAGATTTCAAAGTTGAACAATAGTCAGTCTGATTGCAGAGTTGGAATATTGACTCATTTGTTTTAATCTGTTTTAGACTATTGGAAATATATAGTTTTTACTAGTAGGATTCCATGAGAAAGGTAAAATGATTTTTACTCTGTAGAACTAGCTAAAGAATTAGTTGTAGAGGAGGAAAGGTTTCTCACAAATTCACAGCCCTAGAACTTTGTAGGGCATTCTTGAATAACACCAGTAGTTGCAGTGTCAGGAATTCGTTGAAGAAAATGCTAGAGTAAGATTATAGGAACTTTAGATTTTTTGCCTATATCTAAGTAAGACAAACAACTATTCTGAGCTGGCAAGTGAAATGTTTGCATTTTCTATTTAGAGGAATGACTACATTGTTCCTGTGGAGACCAGACTGGTGAGGAAGAATGTGAAATGCAGCTCCTTAGAGTCCCAGAGCAGGTATGAAAATAGAAGGCCCCTGTGAGTCAGATCTAGTTGTCCACATGAGCTACCTTGGTGAGGTCGGAAGTGTCAGGAAGGAACAATATGGTTCTCCACTGGAAGTGATGCATGTGCTTACTTACCAGCAATTGTCATACACGTCTCTCCTGTGATCACTGAAGAACAAATTATTGTTCTTCCTTGTATTTCTCATTTGCAGTATGTTGCTCCATATTAGGCCCGAAAAATGCTTCCCAGGTAGTGTTTCCCAAATGTGAGATTTAAATGGCAATTGATAGAGAAAATAACTAGTAGATAGCCGTGGTGACATTTGTACCGCATTGCCTTCTCATTGCTGGCATTTACACCCCATAGACTCATCCCACACTGTCTCTGACACGGAATTTTCAGTGCGTATTTGTTGATTTTCTGAATATTTATAAAAACATGTCCAATATTCCCTTTGCTTTAACGACTATATTTTAAAATAATAAAAGTTTTACAATACTGAAATATCTCCAAAAGAAATATATTATCAGAAAAGATAAGTTATTACTCTAATAGCTGCTGATCCTTAACATTATCTTCTCTTCCCTGAATCTCCTTGTACGTTTCAGACTTTCTGGTGGTGACCAATGTGGAAAGGAAGCCACTGTCTATCCTTACTCTCCTGGCAAATCTGTGACTTAATTACATACCCAACCTTTCTTCAGATCATTTAGGATAAAAAAGCTGAACCCTCTTTCACTGTGGCTGTTTGTACAGAACCTAACTTAACTCATAGAAACTTACAGCATCAACCCAGCTACATATCAATAAGAAAATAAGAAGAAGAAAGCCAGACAGAACATTAATGAACTCCATAGATATCAGAAAATGGCTTCCAATTCTTTATATAGATAATCTGCTACACTTAGTCTACTGAGAATTATTTTTGAATTTAAGTATAATCTCTATGTGTGTGTATATGTCTCTCTGTTGTCTCTGTCTGTCTGTCTCTGTCTGTGTCTGTCTGTCTATCTTTCATTACCTGTCTTCAGCAAGCTAATAAAAAGTCACTGAGGGGATGTGGAGTAAACACTTTTCTGGATGTCCCTCCAGCATTCCGCATCCTTAGCATACTTGCAGAAACACTTTGATTTTTTAAAATTGTATTTTAGCAGCCCACTGTTTTCCTCGTCTCAGCCATGTGGTATAGTGGGATAGATGTCAACCTAAGGCAACTACTCTGTCACATTCTTCTGGTCACAGCACTAGTTTCATGGATCAGTATACAATGTGCTTAAAATATGTAAATAATAAGCTGTGAGAAAGCTCAGTGACATAAGTACCTGGTATGCACAAGGTCCTGAGTTCGATTTTCAGTACTGAAACACACACACACACACACACACACACACACACACACACACAGACCAATTTCATTTTGAAAGTTTAATGCCTCAATACCTTTTCTGCTTCCTCCTTCCTGGCCATAATTAAGTCAACCTCTGCAAAGCTGTCTTGTCCTCTCCACTTATAATGAGAGCCAGGATCTTATTACGAGGCCTAATTAAAAGGCCTCTCCATAGTTTTGTTCCATTACTTTTCTGTACAATCTTCAAAACCCATTTCAAGCTTCCTTACTTAACAAGCTTCACTAATA
The DNA here is from genome assembly GCA_004027165.1 of Ctenomys sociabilis. Lineage (NCBI taxonomy): Eukaryota > Metazoa > Chordata > Mammalia > Rodentia > Ctenomyidae > Ctenomys > Ctenomys sociabilis. Next base: position 22,542 of record PVKA01020873.1, on the reverse strand, counting down.
TTTTGAGTCAACATTATTTCTTTCTTCTTGAGATTATATATGTAATAATATAACATATGATTTTATGAATTAAACATAAATAAAATATGTAAATAATGAAAAATCAATTCTGAGGAGCAATGTTTTTTTTTTTTTAATACTAGGCAGTGATTCCAAAAGGGCCATTTATCTATTTTCCTCAGGAGTTAGGAGAAGGATGATAGTCATAAAATGATACAATTTCTTTTCCTACCACTATAATCATGCCCGATTAGGGGAAACATAGTTGAGAAGTGGTGAACTTTTCACAGTCAACATACACCTGAAATTAGTCTATAGATTTTCCCATTAAATGAGCCAATAGATAATTTAAATAAGCTGACTGGGTATATTTTTCATTTGGTCATAAGAGGTGATCATGGTAAATCCAGCTGCATTCAATTCCAGGTCTTTCAGAGAACTGACCACACTTCTGTCCTGTGAGTGGTCCACTGCAATGAAACTGAATTTATGTACCAGGGAAGGCATGACAATAATGTGCTTGGGATCCTGCAGAAATTGTATCAAGAGACTTAATATTAGATTTTATTTATATCACATGAAAGGGAAGTTTTGAAAAAGTAGTACATTCAATTTCAGAATGCTGAGACTGAGGGTAAAGAGCTCGGATGAGTCGCTCTTGGAATTTACCTAACAGGGTAGTTTTTCTTTTTTCCAGTAAACAATGCCAAAACCATTCTTTTTCAGACACTGGAAATTTCAAAACTTTGGAACTAAGAGATTAAACTGATATGCAATTTCACTTAAGAATATGTTCCCTAATTGCACCCATTTACTGACAAAAGACTCAAATAATATTCCATTGTGTAAAAACATCCTATTGTCTTTTCAGAGTGAAAACCTGAAAGAGAAAAATGGAATCTGAGGGGTACATTTGATACTGGGAAAAGGGAATGAATTTATTCAAAAGGAAGGAATCACTGAGCTGAAGAGAAGGACAGGAGAGGGAGCTGGGGAAAGAGATTTTTCTATGTACGTAAACAGGATGGTTTGCACAACTACTGTGCATTTCTGCTGGTCTATGGAAAGAAGCGGTTGGTGCTTTATTTTGTTTCGTTTTTCAATTGTTTGTACTTTTTCTCTTCTTAATTTCTTACACATTTCTTACTGTTTCTTCTTCCAATTTTGCATACATATATCTGGTAATACAAATAATTGCTTGCAAGGTAACACTATATATTACAACAAATACTGTGAAATTTATATTACTTTAAGTGAAATTGTGTATCACTTTTAATTTTTTTCAGCTTTAATTCTAATTTGTACTCTCTTTTAAAAAATAAACTGCTATGCAAGGTAAATCCACATGGAAAATCAGTTCAACTACTCTTCTGACATTACACAAGTACAGTCTATATATTTCATGCCCTACTTGCTTCACCTATAATACACAACTTCTTTATTCACAAGTCTCCAGAAGTGGAGGTTTGAGGCTTTTAAATAATATCCATTCCTTCTAGACAGCTTCTCCATGTCCTATATTCAACATAAGTTGCCATGGGATCCTCTCATGTAAAATTATCTTCCCTTATGAGTTTTTGCTCATGTGAAGCCTCTGAGCTCCTTGGTTCTGGAGCTCAGTGGGATTTGCCTTCCCTAGGCCACTTGAATTTTCTGCAATACTCTTTACCATATAAATACTGCTAAATGTTTCTGATTTTAGAGTTTTAAGCTAAAACGATCCTGCATCAATTAGAACAGTACACTATTAACAACAAAACCTTATATTTTACTTTGGCTCAGAGATCGTATCATATCTTGCACTGATTTATACAGAGATTTAAGTACTTGATTTTTTATATTTATTCTAAATTTTAAACTTATAAAGTAGAAGGACTACGTCCATCTGCTTACTGCATTAACTCCACTATCTATGACAGATCTGGACATTTAATTGTCACCAAGTAAATACTTTATTAATTAATGAAGATGAATAATTATACATCTTCATTTTACCCTTTGAGGAAAGGCTTTATTAAGAACTATGTGAATATGAAATACTGGTTTAGTAGAAGCTGAATGTATTTTTTATAGATTCTCCAAGAATATTTACCAGTATCACTTATATTTTTCCTGCCTCATGTTATGGCCATCATGGAGGCAAAATGAAAGGTTCTATCAGTACTCTCTCAGCTCATAAGTCCAACTCTTGGTTTTTATGCTGTTGCTTTGTAAATCTGACCTGTATGCTCATGGGAAATTATTCTCCGTGTCCAAAAACATTGGAAAATAACATCTACACAGCCTAATGAGTCCTAGAAGACTACAACTAGCCCAAATAGTGCTATTCACTTGTCAGATCTCCAGGAGAGCTCTCAGCGTTGGCATTTGATTACACTCAGCACAGTCCCGGATGAGACATTTTCTGAGATGTTCTTTCCAATGAAGTTTTTAAAAATCAAACTTGCTGACTTCATCCTCTCTCCTCCTTTCCTAGGACTTATAAACACATCCTGTCAGACTGAGGCCAACCCATCCATCCCTGGCCTGGTCAAATAACCCAATCTGTTCCATGAGAATGACCTCAACTACTGTTAATGTCTGACAAATGAGAGCAGGAGCTGGCCTTTTCCTCTTTATCCCTTTGGAATAATAAATGATCTGGCCATCCCAGATGAATTTCATAGACAACTCCCTTATAGTCTGTCTTTGATGATTTACTAGGTATAACATTTCTACCACAGATCCTGTCTAACTGTTCTCTTTGCATCTCAGTGGTATCTCTACTGTTTTCTTATTTTAAAATCACCCACAAATTAATTAAATAAAGTTATTAGCGGATATGGCCTGTAACTTTACCCTGTATGTATTTTTCCTTGTTTTCTATGTCATGGAGGCATATTTGTAACAAACAAAGGAACTATATAAAACTTGGACCAGCATAGTAAAATACGCTGCAGTTATTCAATCCAGAAAACACAGTTTTAGGAAGAAATGGTAACCGCCCTCATTTGTTTGGCTTTAGATTTTCACAGTATTTATTAGATAAAATTTGATTTTAGATTAAATGATAGCTTAAGTGGAGTTGTCCTTGAATCTTACCTATTATTATTTAAAAATCTTATTATACCTTCTCACTTTAAAAGCTATTTCAGCAGAGATTTTACTTTTGCTTCTCTAATAAATTATACATTCAACTTAGGATGATTGGGAAGATTTATATGAGGAATATACTCAGGAGGCATGCAGAAAAAATGTATTTTGCAGTTTGGCTAATCTTTTGGTTTTATGTTAAAACCTTTAATTTAATTTTCTCATTAATATCTAAAGCTTGACCATGCACAAAATGGGACAATATTAAGAGTGGCTTTTAGGATATTAAAATTCCATTTCCCTTCTTCTTTTACTTATTCATAGCAAGAAAATAATTAAAATTAAGTATAATGTTTAGGCATAAATGAGACTGGAGACCAAAACTAACATAGAGGCACTTGCTGCAAAGAGTTCCAATTCTGTTAACAAACAGCCATTTATCTCCACTACTTTAGGGAGGAGAGAAATGAAACTGGCAAAATAAATTATCATTATATTTGCCAAATATCATTTTCAATTAATTACATTTTTCCCAGGCTCCTCTTTTACACTATCTTAAAACTCATTTTCTGAACTCAAAAAATCTTTAGCAGTGTGAAGGTCATTAATTTTAGTTAAATGAATTTTTTAAATTTCATTTAAACTCTCAAAAAATGTGGATTAGTCTCAATACCTTTCATTAAATGAATAGAACAAATTAAAGTTTGTAACACATCTCTAGATGATCTAAAGTTGTCTCATCAGAAGCCTGTTAGCTGACAACAATGAGTGCAGACACTTGTAGGTTATATAGTAAGGACCCCAAATCACAGAAAAAAATATTTGTAGAGTTGTTCTTCCTGTTAACATATCTCATGAGCATTATATCATTATCATAGGGAGGGTAAAGCTAACATGAAGTTATCTCTAATGATTTCTTTAAAATAATGTAGTTTCCATTATCACAATCTATATCTACGTAATGTAGACAAATGGTCCAGTCTTCTGATATATGTCACTATTTTGAGTGATTTTCTGGAAATATTATTATTATTATTATTATTATTATTATTAGTAGTAGTAGTAGTAGTGTAGTATTTTAGAGAAGGGTCTACAGGGTGGTCAGGGTCTCACTATAACAGGCTCATAGTGATCCGCCTGTTTACAGCCTCCCAAGAGCTGGGATTACAGGTGGGCACAACCACATCCAGTCTCAATTGCTGTCTTAGGGTGTCCTGGGGGCGGGGTTGGCACAGCAGGCCACGGGATTGAATCCCTGGTCTCTGCGCCTGCTTGCAGGTGCTTCAATCCGCTGAGCTACTTGGGCAGCCCTTAAAAATACCTATTAGACATACATGTGGCAGGTCATAATTCTTTGTCTACTGGATAACTCTGTTGTACTTGTTCTTTTGTGACCAGGGCCTCACACATGATAGGTCAACAAGCTATTGCAGATCCACATCACATCCTCTTATTTTTTGTAACCAAAAGTATATATTTGTTTCTTTGAATCCAGTTATATAAGTATACACATTTATAGCATATCATAATTCTCTTATATGCTTTTAAATATTTCATATTTTTGTTTTTCTGTGCATATTTTCTGAATGCTACTGTCCAGGTCACTCACATCATCTCCTTCACTGTTGCTAACCAATAACTATTTTTTAATTTTAGATATCATATCTTTCAACTTTGGCTCCTACAAATAGACTCTTTTCAATGGATTATAGTTTTCATATAAAATCATTTATTTTCTAAACTTACCAATCTTTTTCTTTCTTTTCTACAATATATTACTTGTAAATATTTATAATTATTTTAAGTGATATTTATATTGCACCATCAACAGAACTGTTTTTATTGTCAGTTTGTAAGATATAGCTAGTAATTACATTAAACACTGGATATTACTGACTTCTGTTGGTAAATATTCAACTCATTCTTTGACTAGATAATGATATTAGTGACTTATGAACATTATACAAACTTGGGTTTTCTTTTCTTAATTTTTTATTAATTTTAATGAGAAAGAAATAGCAATGAGATAGCTTCAAAATGTGTTAAGACAGTTACAATAATTAATACATTGCATATTGTTGTCATCCTGGTAATTATTCAGAGTACAAGATGCAGGCATGATCTCTTGTCAAAATAACATTAGTACAAATCTTTCTTCTCACTGAACTAAAAGAAAGTTCCTGTGCACCAACTATGTTTTATGTAAAAGTTTTGTTCTGAGACAGGGTCGTACCATATTATGTGGTTACCTGTGCTCCTCTTGCCTCAGCCTCCCCAGTTATGGGATTTATAGGCGTGCTCTACTATGCCTGGCTTACTTACTAGCTGTTGTAGGAAACTAACTTCAGAGTTATAAAAATCAGCTGTCTTGTCATTAAAGTGGAAATAAAAATTTCCAATTGGCAGGAATATTATGAAATATAAACTCTTCCAAATCGTGAGAATAGAATATATTTTCACACATTAGTGTCTTCAGTGTCTTTAATCAGTGTTTTGTAGATTTCACTAGAGATTTCAGTGTGTGCAGATTTTTCACCTCCTTAGCTAAAGCTTTTCTCAAATATTTTGTTGTTTTGAATGCTACTGCAAGTAGATTGTTCTCCTAATTTCCTTTCTAGATAGCTCATTTCTCATATAAAGAAAAAGTATTAATTTTCATGAGCTTTTAAATCAGCAAATGTACTGAAATTGTTTATGTAAACAGCTTTAGTGAATTTTTAAAACTTTTAATGTCTAGGATTTTGCCACTCTGAAAGGGGTGAAATCTTACTTTTTCTTCCAACTTGAATGCTTGATCTTTCCCTTTCCCATGTGATTGCTGTGTTTTGTATTTCCATGGTTACATTGAACAGAAGTGTAAAGAGGTATCTTTATCTTGCTCCTGATCTTAGAAAATAAATTTCAGATTTTTGCTAGAGCATTATAGTCAATGAACTGCTTTTATGTACACTGATATATGTCTAGATAATTATACATTTTATATTTTTCATTCCCATTTTCTTACATGGTATTCATAGAATATTTTAAACTAAACTTGGATCCAGAAGAAGAATCAAATTTGGTTACGGTGTCTGGACCTTTTAGACACTATTAAAAAATTTTGCAATGATCTTATTGAATTTTGCATCTATAATACTCATAGATATGTAATTTTCTTGTAATATTTTTGTCTGACATCAGCACCTGGATGATGCCAGTCTGAAAAACTAAGTTTGGGAATATTCCTGCTTTATTTTGAGAAACAACTTAAGAATTATTATCACTTTTCTTTATCCTATTTGACATTTATAGGACAGCAGCATACATCAATTTATTTATTTATTTTTTATTTTATTGAAGCACAAATATCAATGAGACAGTTTTAAGACACCTTAACAGGATGGATTTGATAAATTAATACACTGCAAACTTTTCATAATGTTTTGGTATCATGCAAGGTGCATACATGATATTATACTTACAGACATTATTATAGCAGATGTCTCTTATCAGTAAATTAAGAGAGTGCAGCTGTTTACCTGAATTATATCAAAGATTCAATAATTAATACTTTCTAGCTTGTTATTATCCTCGTGGTTGTCCATAGTACTGGAAACTGACATGATATCCTGTCCAACCACCGTTAGTGCAAATCTTGTCACTCATAGAATTATGTAGAAGCATGGCATATCTATCCCATGTAACTGTACTGTCCATACACACACATCATGATTCTTCCTTTCTATACCACTTCCTTTATCTAGACCTGTGAGAGATGGGCACTTTATTGTCATTCAACCAATTTAGGTGCCTGAACTCAACGACACAATCCAGCACAGTCCAGCATTCCACAACAATAGTGAGTTATCCGAAGAAGTTGTCAACCATAGAAATTTACAGCTCAACTTAATATTATGGCCCCACATTGTGTACCTCATTTTTATACTTTTCTGCTGGATGGTTAAGCGAAGACTCAGGACATAGGAAAACCTGTACTGCAACATCATGAAACTCAGTTGAGTCCCAAATTTTCTGAACAAGGAGATTATGGAGCCACAGAGGAAATAGATAGAAGTTCTATAACGTGCCTGAGGAGAGTCACATGGAGGGAAAACTTTCTCTCAGGCTCTCACAGAAAGCAAACTGGTCAAGCATTATCCTTGACTCATCCACATGGATGATACAGGCAAAGAATATACAGAATAAAGTACATGATTGCAAGATAAACCCTGAGAGGACTTCACTGACCTCATCAGAAACAAAAACTACATGTTTTGGTATATAGGTCTTGCTGTATCTATTATTAGTTTTTCTTAATTGTTTTGGCAGCAGTTAGCCATGAACTTCTCTGGTATTGGAATTTTCTTTATGGAGAGATTTTTGTATTATTTGTCTTTTTAGGCTTTATGCTTCAGAACTACCTATTCTTGAAATTTAGCCACATTTTTTGTGGTTCACAAGTTGTTAACATAATAAGCACTTTAATTATTTTTTTTGAAATTTCTGAGACACAAATTATAACATCTTTCATTTCAGATTTTATATATTTATCCTATGTTTTTTTCTTAGTCTAAATAAAGCTTGATTGTCTTTTTTTTTCTTTTATTTTGGGGGGATAGAAAGTGTCACTGTGATGCATGGTTTTTCTTTAGCACTTAAAGGTGTTAGCCAGTTCTTTTCTATAGGCTACTAAGTTTCAACCGTGGAATATACCAACAGTGTTAAGTAGCTTTCTGATAGTAACAAGTCATTTTTCTTGTACTTCTTTCGAAACACACATTTTTAAGCAATGTATTTAAGTGTAAATTATCAAATTCATCTTATTTAGTATTCATTAGATTTCTTGGATCTGAATTCCTATTTGTAGCCCAATATTTAGGAAGATTTTTGGAATTATTTCTATGGTTATATTTCTATCTGTTTCTTGTCTCTCTTTTTCTGATTTCTGTAATGTGTGTACTTGTTGATTTGATTTTGCCTACTAATTCTTTTAAATACTGTTATCCTTTTTTTATTCTTTGTCCTTTTTGTTCCTCTCATTTGGTTATTTCAGATAACCTATCTTTAATTTTGTTGATATTTTCTCTTCTTTGATCTGGATTTCTGTTAAAAATGTTCTGTTGAGCTATACAGCTCCGATTTTGTTCCTCAAGCCAATGACTCATGTGTGATACTCTATATTTTCTTTCTCTTTGTTGGAATTCTCATTTTTATATATTAATTATTGTCTTAACTAATCATCTCTGTGGTCGTTCTTCTGAATTATCTCTTGGGTGCATCTTACATCTCCCTCTTATTAGATTTGGGTGTTAGAATTTTATCCTATTCTTCTATTTTTTCTTTCCTTTCCTTTGTCTTTGTGGGCACTAAATGAAGTAGTCCCTTCTCTCAACCACTGGCACACGTATATTGGGTCTGATCCTCACCTATCACATAAATAAAAACTTGGAATTTAAATACTTACACTAAAACACATTACTTAAAAATGTGTGTTCTGAAAGCAGTACAAGAAAAATGACCTGTCACCTATCAGAAAGTTACTTAACACTGTCGGTATTTTCCACAGCAGAAACTTGGTAGCCTACAGAAAGGGTCTGCCCAATTACTATCTTTCTTCCTAGTGAACCCCTGGAAATTACAGTATATTGTTGCTTGTCCAAAAGCATGCAGAAAAGACTTAGTATTTTGTTAGTCTTCAGTAAAGTTCTGATGAAAGATGTGTGGCTCAATTTCTTCTCCTTTCAATTAAGGACAGAGGCTGGACTTGATGATATTATTTCTGTGTTGAGCTGAGGAGATGAGTTGTGATAACTCTCTGTTTATTCATGTATGCTCTTTCCAATTGTTGCTCTCCTCTCTGTCACCTCCAGGATCTGGCCAAAGTTTGGTCCTAGTAATGCTCAGATATGGATAATTTAGAGACCAGTACCTTTCACAGCAACAATATTTGTTTCTTACTGGAGAAAATCAGGGAGGAGGAGCTATAAAAATATAAAAAGTACTTACATGTCCTTTGATTCTTTGAAATCCTCAGGGAATAAGTAATTGTGACCATATCAGCTATAAGAGAAGGCAAAGTCAGAAGCCAGATCTTCAAGTGGTGGTGAGAAAAATGAAAACTGGAGTTGTTTTATAAAGCACTGTGGATTTTGGGTAGGAACTGGTCTTTATAACTGGAGCTACGCAGGAGAAAGAACACTAAAAGAGCCTACAGGGATATTCAAGACTGCCACTTTGTTCTCCATAGGCCAAAGGATTTAGCAAACTTTAGTGTTCACATCCTGAGGCCCCAGAGACAAAAGGCAGGCAACCATTTGTGTAATTTGATTTCTTCAAGGGAGCAAATGGAAGGCTTTGTATCCCACTGCAACAGTCTTAAGAGAAATCTTTGGGCAGTCTAAATTTAGAGGGAAATATGGGTCATTCCTCTTAAACTTCCAGACGTGATGTAATTAGAAGTCAGGCTCCTAGGACAGCCAAACAACAGTAATAACAACAAAAACTACAACAACAAAAACCAAAATCTGTTTAGTTAAATTTTCAGTATTGATGGGTCAAAAGACATTCCATTTTAAAGCAGGGTCACTTACATTCATTTAAACTATGGATAAACTCAGTCCTTCAGCCCTTCCAATGTGATGGCCATAAATCTACTTAGAGAAAACCAGAATCATAAAATAGGAACAAATAGAACAATTTGGGGAATAGTGTAAGTGTTAAACTAAAATGCCCCAGGACAGAGAGATGGTCAACAATGCCTGGGAAATGTTAACTTTGGGAAAATTGTGTGATATCATTATAAAATGAGATAATGTAGTTATTATGGAAACCTGAAAAGTATACAACCTGTAAGCAGAGTTCAAGCAGGCACCGACAACATTAGAGGTCCTGACCCAAAACAGGACAGCCATCCCGCTGAGCTTGCAATAAAAGCTTCCTTGTTCCTATGCACTTGGTCTTTGTTTGTGGGAGTTTATCTTCACTCTCTCCCATCTACTACAGTGTAACTGCTTCACAGAGAAGCTTGGAGCTGAGTTCTATTGCCTGCATTACCTCTGAACTAAGCCAGGAGGAAGACCATGGTAAGTGGACTTGCGCCGGTTTACTACTGCCTCCTTCTCTCTGGTCCTTGGCAATGACTGAATCCTAATGACTTTAATTTCTAGAGATAGGCGATATGGATGTCGGTCTTTTCAGTAACAATGTAAAAGCTGAAGCTCTAGATATAAGGTTCAAACTCTGTTATCCTCAGGGGAGAAGTTTGGAGGTGAGAGTTTATTCCAGTTGTAACACACGGTGGTCCTGAGAAGTAAGAAGTGACTAATGTTTGGCTTTTCCTAGCCATTTCTAAGTGGCAGTTTTCTCAGTTAAGCAGCATACAGTAGCCTCACAGCTAGTTTCTGAGTTTCTCTCAGAAAGGCTGGTGTCTGAGTTGCTGCTTTTTTGGTGCATCTGTAAGTGTAAGGCAAGTCTTGGGCCTGCTCTGTCACTTTGCTGAAGCCTCCAGTATTCTGAGAGTTCTAGGAGGTAAATACCTTTTGGGATTAGGGAGGAATTTCCCAGGTGAACAATTAGTATAAAGGCACAAAATGTCTTGCTTCGTTTAGAAACAAGGTACAGAAGCCACTGAGTTCTTATTACACCATTGTACATATCTCCTATATGGAATAAATAAAACTGTGTCAAATAGAATGATATTACACATAACCCAAGATTGCTATTAGACTAGTCCTTGCTCTTTTCAAGTGGTTTTGTTTTCTGATCATGTGAAACACAGATTCACAAAACTGACTCTGGCTCTAATATGAATTCCCTGTTTCATCAAAATTGTCTCTTATTCCTGTTGTGTCAGTAAATGAGAGAAATATTAATCATAACAAAGATTTTAAATTATTGTGGCATATTACTCCTTAACAAATAATAAAAATGTGGCCACTCAATTCTGTTTTCATTCTGGTGGAATTTTCAAAAAATTATTTATGTGGGGGCATTGACAGTTTCAATTATTTTTTAAAAAAATAAATAAATGTAATTAGATTATTTGAGGTATTTGCTAATCGTTTTTGTTATTTCTATCATACCAAAAATGAGCATACAAATATTTAGTTTTTCTTTTCTTCTTTTGATGTATTTGTTTGTTACAGGGTCTCACTAAGCAGCTCAGACTCATAGTGATCCTCCTGTCTTCAGCCTCCCCAGCTCTGGGATTACACTACACCCAGACTCAAGCGCTGGCTCAGCCCACCCTGGAGGCAGGGCTGGTGAGGCCTGTGGTGCACTTGCCTAAGTAGATGCTTTAGTCCACCAAGCAATCTCACTAGCTATGTTTAATCTATTTTGTGAAGACAAGTGGTCTACCATTGCTCAGCATCTGAAATAAAAACTGATACTTGTTTTGTGCAACATTTATTGAGTTTTGCAGTTTTAAATACATGATTTTTCTGTTGGTGAACAGTAAAGTTGTTTTTTGCTGTGTGAAATGTGCGAGGAATTACATTCTAAGTGAATAATCTGATGATATAAGAATCCAAATGTTGTATGAGAGACTTTCATAATTATAACATCTATTTCTGGAAGATGAGGAGGAACCTGCTGTCACCTGCATTGCTTATGACATGAGTATGTAATTTTTATTTAGTTCCTTCTGATGGGAAGCCTCTCAACTTAAAGATTTAGAATAGACTATTCATTTATTTATTTGATGCATGGTCTCGCTACACAGCTCAGACTCATAGTGATCCTCCTTCTTCAGCCTCCTCAGTGCTGGGATTACACGTGTTTGTCACCATGCCTGGTTTTAGGGTCTGCTACAGTGTATCCAGGGTTCTGGACACTGTTAGGCATGAGGAACTGGACATCAAACCCAGGACCTTGTTCTTGCCAGGCAGGCACTTAGGCTGCTGAGCTATCTCTCCAGCTCCTAGATTCTCTTTGATCAATCAGTAATTTGCATACTCTCAGAGCCAGTGAGTGTTGTGGTCTCCTGATCTGTGAAGAATTTTTCATCCCTCTCTGCTTGTACTTGCTATGTGTATTTATGAGACTATGTCTTCTTTTATAAAAATATCTTTCTCTTTTCAGTGATAATAATAGCAATTCTTCTACTGAATGCTACACACATATTAAGTAATTTAGTCCACATGCAACCACTTTTGATAAGTAGGATTCTTAGCTACTTTAAAGGTGAAGAAATGAGAACAAAATGTGTTAAACAGCGAGAGTTAGCTAAAGTGGCACAACTGTGATTCAAGACTTGGCTAACTGGCATTAGACACAGTATGCTATCTATCAGAAAAGATGATATCACTAGACTATGTTAAGAAGCTGATGATTTATTTATGTATTTGGTGCAGGGTATCACTATGCAGTTCAGATACATTTGGCATGAAGGTGTTTTAGGAAATTGCATTCAAAGCAGAGTGAACAAGAAGTTCAAGGACACTGTGGTGGTATTATGCTGACAAGAAAGAAAAAAGAATGAAGGTCTAACTTAAATAATTTTGATGAGTATAGGAAAAATATAAAGGTATTATTCAAAATAAGTCATATTTATTTATCACCAGTTTGGTGGGATGAACAAGAATTCATTTCTTTTTAACATGTTTGGTTGTCACAGCTTGGACTTGTAGTGATTCTTCTGTTTTCTGCCTCCACAGCACTGGGGTTACAGATGTGCACCAGTACCTCTGGACTCTGTGGTCGGCTCAGCCTGCCCTAGGGGTGGGGCTGGTGTGGGGGATCACACTGCAGTCCTTGTGCTTGCCTAAGCTTCCCTAAGCAGGTACTTTAATCTGTTGATGTGTCTCACTGGCCCCAAGAATTCAGTTTTTAACAGGTGAAATCTGAGATATCCACTAGATATTCAAGGACCCAAGGATATGGCTCAGTGGCACAGTGCCTAATTGGTAAGCACCAAGCCCTAAGTTCTATTCTTGGTACCTGGGAGAAAAAAGATATTCAAGATGTCCCAGTCTGAATTCAGAAGAGCAAAACGTGGGTAGGCTCTATGGATCCACTCATGGCCAGGAGGCTAGTGACCAGAGCCAGGGGAGCAAACAAAGATGAGAAAATGGTCCAGGAACTCACTTTCCTACCTTTAGAAGCAGAATATGAAGCATCATCAACAAAAGGCACTGGGGAAAAGCAGTGGGTGTGGCAGGATGCAAATCAGGTGCCTAAGGAAGAGCCTCTCAGGGCGGAGACTTAACACAGTTGTTGGTAAATGAAATAAGATGAAGGCTAAGAACTGAACACTAACTGTGACAACGTGAATGGCATACACAATTTTGACAGTCATGTTTCATCATAACAATCCATGCAAGCATCTAGAGTACATTTATGAATGATTAAGAACTTTTACCTTATCGCTTAACTGGGATTTGTGAAGGAACAAATAATTTTCCTTTTATTTGCTAATTGCTTTAATATATAAACTATTATAGTTTTTTATATAGTTTTATATAGTTCTTTAGAAATGAACACTTTTTTTAAAAAAAGAATAATTATTTTAGCAAAATACAAAATTCAGTAAAAAGTTAGAATAATGAAAAGTTATAAAAGTCATAGTCCATAATAGTGTGGGTTATGGGCAGAATTGGCAGTTGTCAGAAGTTGTTGACTTGAGCCTTTTACAGCTCAACATGTTATTATAGCTTTACTTTTTATACCTCGTGGTTATACTTATCTGCTGCATTGTTAAGACCAAGTTAAAGCAAGACCTATATAACTAAAAATGTAAGTTTTGTATGTGACAAGATCAGTCAAATCCCCTCAAGATTTACCCTGGACCCATGCACAGCACCTTGCAGATCTTTTGTCAGTGTCAGCCATCTGCATGAGTCACAGCCATTGCTTGACCAATTTGTTCTCTGTGAAGGCCTGAGAAAAATTTTTCTTTCTAGGTGACTCTTCCTAGGCACACTATCTATCATTGAGCACTTCTTCTGTGGCCTCATTTTCTAAATTCAAATACCTACAATCTTTCGACTGATTTTAAGTATGAAAAGTTCCTTTAAAGACTTCTCTAAATACAGCTTCTCTAACTGCAGTGGGACACACATCTCTGAAAAAACAAAATGAAAAAGGGGGATATGTTAGGAGCCACAAAGCTAGGAAATCAATCAAAGATATGTAGGTGGACTTGGCCCAGTGCCTAAAGCAAACAAGTTACCTCATTCCTGAGATGAACATCCTGTCTGGCTAACGTTTGCTATAAGTTGCTGAGCAACCTAATGTCATGTGTTACTAACTGTATAAAAATGTAGACCAAAGACAGTTTTGTTGTGAAAGAAAGGGGGAAAGAAAATAAAAGGAAGAAATTTTTCTTCCTATATTTTTGTTAGGATAGATATGCAGTTACTTTCTCTTAGTTCACTGGGAATAAGTTTGTGCCAACATTGTTTAGAGAAGATATCTCTGCATCTTGTCCTCTGAATAACTACTATGAAGGCAATAATGTGCAATGTATTAATTATTGTAAATGTCCAGCTACCTTGTTTTGAAACTGTTTCATTTCTATTTTATCTTTTTTTCTCATTAAAATAAATAAAAATTATTATTACTTTTAAAGCCAGACTTGGTTTTATATTTATTTATTTATTTGTTTGGTGCAACTAGGGATTGAACTCAGGCCCTTGTGCTTGCCAGAGAAGCACTTATTCCACTGAACCATTTCCCCAGCCCCAATAAAAATTATTTTAAAAAGTCATAAAAATATTAAGAACAAATATTTAAAAGATGTGTACCATGAGTGAATTGGTCAAATGAATGTGACTGGCTTTCAAATTATGAAAAAGGGAAGAGATTTGTTGGTCAACACAATTGAAAATTCCAGACATAATTAAATCAATGTACTTCATCTCATTAAATAAACACTCTGCCACTTTTTGTATTGCTTTTGATTTCACTCAAGCTCCTCAAAAAAGTTGGTTACCAGTGATTTCAGGCTAACATTATACCACCTAGAAATCCCTGAAGAAAGGGTTGTTTCTTTCCCTGCAGTTCCTGGGAATTTATGTGTTACTGATTAATTTGGCTTGTGTTCTGTATGAGTCAATAATCATATATTTTGTAATGGGAATGTATACCAAGATTTAGATTTTATCACCATTTTTTTGAAGTGGCATAATGAAGGCAATGCTTTCTTGACGAAGAGATTAATAAGTAGAGAGTTCCCTTAGAGAAACTAAGGTTTTAATAGTTGTTTCATGAACTAAAATATCTTAGGTTTAGGGGAGAAGGAATAGCATTAGAAGAAAGATGAATGGAAAAAAGTATTTTACAGCATTTACTAAATATGTACACTTGTATGTATCTCATGTGATACTCATGACAACTCCAAGAAGAAAAGTGCTCAAGGCTTCCCCCAAGACCTCTGAGAGAGTAATCGGCCTGAGACAACCCAGACCAGCCTGCTCTGCAACTCTTCGGAGCCCCTGCCCCCAAGTCCATCAAGAGAGTAAGAATTTTTGTGACTCTTCCAGCTCCTGCCCCATGCAAGCCTGGTTCGGTGAGTGTGTAGGAGAACCTTTGGCTTCTCCCCGCACATGCTTGTATCATGTGGAGCCCTCACCCCCAAGACCTCAGAGCAAGCGATCAGCTTGAGACAGCCCAGACCACCCTGCCCTGCAACTCCCTGGAGCCCCTTGCTCCAAGCCCATGGAACAAGTGAACATTTTTGTAGCTCTTTGGGCCCCTGATCCACGGGAGTCTGGACTGGTGAGTGTGAAGGAAAACTTTCAGTTTCTCGGCCCATGCCAGGACATCCAGAGCACCCACTCCCAAGACCTGCAAGAACGCCTGGCCTGCCCTGCAACTCCCTAGAGCCCCTGCCCCCAAGACTGCCTAGCAAGTGAGAAGTTTTGTAACTCTTTCGGCAACTGATCCAGCCCACCATGGCCCAGTGAGTGTGCAGGGGAGGTTTGGCACCACATGGTGCTTCCTAGGTCAGGAGTATAACAAAGGGAAGCCACAGGCTCACAGCTGCCCCAGAAGAGCTGCAGGAAAATTGAGCTGAACACAATAGCTAGACTCAAACCAGGCATAACTGAATAATCTCAAACATAATAGGCTGGTACCCGAATCTCTTTGCACGCTAAGGCTGTAACTGCACCAAAGCTCTACACCAAAGATCAGAGGTCAGTGCTGTACATTTTTGGAGAAAAATTCAGTCTCAGGACTCCAGCCCACCAATGATAAATGCAGAGGACACAAGCTCTGCTGAAATGGATGAATTAATAGAGTTGGAAACAAAGAAACAACAGCAGAAAGATATAGAGGAACTCAGACCAGAATTAACACCTGAAATAAAAAAGAAATTTTTGAATACATAGCACCTGATGTAATGAATAAATTCCAGAAACATATGAGGGAAATCCATTTCCCACCCAGAACAAGTGCAGATAACACTATATTAGCTGAAACATAAGAATTAACAGCATCGCAAGCAAAGAAACAACAACAGAAAGGTAAAGAGGAAAGCAGCACAGAAATAATTTCTGAAATAAAAAAAAATAAATCTTCAAAATCAAAGAGTATGAAGTAAATAATTAATTCTGGAAATTTACAGAGGAAACCCAATTTGGAAAAAACACTGCACTAAAGAATTAATAGCTACCTCTAAAGAAGATGTTGATAAAAAAATAGAAGACATTAGAAATATGACAGACTCCATAAATGAGCAACACAGGAAACAAACAGATTGCATGAAGGAGAGTCAAAGAGATAAAGAAGAACTTAAAATCTCAATCACGAGTCTACAAAACCATTTGAGTGAAAGACAGAGTTTCAGATCTTGAACACAGTGGTACACCTAGTGAGAAAGGATCTCTTAAAACAACTAGGATAAAGGAAAAAAATAACCCATGATTTGCAAAATGATGCCATGATGAACAATGTGAGATTAATAGGCATCAAAGAAAGAAGGAGTTAACACAAATGATATAAAAAAGAATATGGCAGAGGTAATAGCAGAAAACTTCCCAAATAGAGGAAACAATCCAACATTCAGGTAACTGAAACATACAGAAAGCCAAATAACTTCAACCCTACTAAAAACACACCGAGACATGTACTAGTCAAGATCCCAGAAATCCAACACAAGAAAAATATACTGAAAGCTGCTAGAGAAAAGAAGCAGATCACATTCAAAGGAAATCCCATCAGAATTACAGCTGACTTCTCTTCACAAATCATGAAGGCAAGGAGAGCAAGGAGCAGAGTACTTAAAGTCCTGTAAGAAAACAAATACCAGCCCAGACTATTATACCCTGCAAAACTCTCTTTCAAGTATGATGAAGAAGTGAAATACTTCCATAACAAGGAACATCTGAACAATTTCGTGATGACAAAGCCATCCTTACACAAGCTAATTAAAGATGGCTAGAAAGGTAATGACCAGACCTCCACGAACAAGAATAGAAGGAACCTGCTAAATAGGGCAAACAATTAATCACAGGACAAACAGGAGTAAACAACAGCAGGTAAATAACATGACAATCATAAGTCAATATATTTCAATTATAACCATCTATGTAAATGGACTCAATTCACCAATTAAGATAAATAGACTGGCATGTGGATTAGAAAACAAAATCCAACAATATGCTGTGTATAAGAAGCACACTTAACTCAAAAGGACATTCATACACTCAAAGACAAATGATGGAAAACAATACTACATTTCCCAGCACATCAGAAAAAAGCAGGAGTTGCAATACTGTTCTCAGACAGTCTCAACTTCAAACCAAGAATGATCACACTATACAAAGAAGGCCACTATATATTGGTTACGGGAAAAATTCAAGAAGAGGTAACACTCATAAATATCTATGTACCAAACAAAGGAGTACCCAACTGTGTAAGGCAAACTTTAGTGGACATGAGAAACCTAATATCCAGGACCACAATCTTAACAGGAGACCTTAAACCCCCCTTATGTCAAAAAGATAGGTCAACCACACAAAAAATTAGCAAGGAAGTAGCAGAACTGAACCAGAGCTTGGAACAAATGGACCTGGTGGACAAATACAGAATGTTCCATCCAACCACAGCTGAATACACATTTTTTTTCAGCTGCACATGGGTCATTTTCCAAAATAGGCCACATACTAGTCCATAGGTCATGCTTAAGTATATGCAAGAAAATAGAAATTGTCCCAAGCATACTATCTGACTGCAGTGCAATGAAACTGGTAATAAACTACAAAAGAAACCAGAAAAACCTGGAGATTCATGGAAATTAAACAACACCCTACACAGCAATCAATGGATCAGTGAGGAAATTGAACAAGAAGTTCAACAATATGTACAATTCAATGAAAATTCAACCACAACTTATCAGAATTTATGGGACGCGAAGAAAACAGTTCTTAGAGGGAAACTCATAGCTATGAACTCACACATTAGGAAAACAGAATGGGAACAAATAAACACCCTATGGTTGTATCTCCAACAACTAGAAAAGGAAGAGCAAACCAAACCCAGAGCTCAAAGACAGGAAGAAATCATAAAGATTAGAACAGAAATTAATTCAACTGAGGTAAAGAAAACAGTTCAAAAATCAACAAATCAAAAACCTGGTTCTTTGAAAGACCAAATAAAAGATATAATCTCTACACTCCTCAAAATCTTCAAGGTAATTGAAAAACCAGCAGTCCTCCCAAAATCATTTCTGGAGCAAGTATTACATTGATTCCGAAACATGACAAAGTCACAATTAAAAAAAGAAAACTAAAAGCCAATCTCCTTCATGAACACAGATGAAAAAATCCTCAATAAAATCTTAGCAAACAGAATACAGCAAATCATCAAGAGGATCATATATACCAGGTAAGATTCATCCCAGGGATGCAAGGATGTTTCAATATCCAAAAATCTATAAATGTAAAACATATATTAATGGACTGAAATCTAAAAACCACATGATCCTCTCAATTGATGCAGGAAAAGCTTTTGACAAAGTCCAACAGCTATCCATATTGAAAGCCCTACAGAAAATTGGAACAGAAGGCCTGTACCTCAATTTGAAAAAAGCCATCTATGACAACCCAACTCTAAATTCTACTTTTTTTTTCAAATATTAAGCTTATTGGCACTATATAGATATATGTAATGATCAACTGCATCATAGAGAATACACACATGATCCATCTTAGCACCTCTTTTCTTTTTCCAATTCTCTTTCCTTCTCTTCAACCACTCCTCCCCTCTTACTTACAAAGCTTTGTTTCCATCAATTCCTCTTTCCTCATTTTTTCTTTTTCCTTCATCATGTCTTCCTTTTAATAATTATGTTCCATTTCACAATTATTAATCCTACAGTTTAATTCTTACTTATGCATTGAGTTTCTTGCACCAGGGAGACAATGTAATATTTACATATATGTGCTTGATTTATTTCACTTAATAGAATCATCTCAAGGTACATCCATTTGGCTATGAGTGTGTCAAGTTTATCCCTCTGCATGTACAAATAGTATTTCATTGAAAAAAAATGTCATTTTTGCGCATTCATTGGTTGATGGGTATTTGTGTTATTTTCAAAATTTAGATATTATAGCAAAAATACTGTGACAGCTTAAATTGCAAGTTTCAAAATGATGACCTGTTTCCAAAAATTTTGAAAATGTGGTTGAACCAAACTAATTCTCATTCTATCTGGAATTTTGCCACAGACTAATGTAAATTTAAACCTGCCACATGTAAGCAGAGTTGCACAGTGGAAGCGTGTTTCACCCATATATTTTTCACATCCACATAAAACACATTTAAGTTACAACAAAAAGTTATACAGCTCTGTATAAATTGCTGCTTAACTGAAATTATCATGTATGTCTATATAAGCTTTCATGTATTTGGAAAGAAAGGAACAAAAGATACCGAATTAAAATCAGAGAAAATATGACTTGAGGAAGCCTATTTCTCTTCAGTGAAGAATATAGAGTACTGTATTTTTATTTAAAGATAAATTGAAACCAAGTGTGAAGGGTTGAAACCTAAAATGATATGATTATCTTTGGTTTTTAGGAAGTTCAAATTTAATCATGCATAATAAATAGTGAAATAGTGTGAACATAGAATTTTAGATCTTTACAAGTAACTCAAAAAGTCTTGCATACGTTATGTTTTCAGTTTTTGAATAGACAATACACTGTTTGACTTCTATGTAACAGGCACTACTTTACACATTGAGAACAGATAACAAAATAAAACGACTTTCTCCCATGAGTGTTTTAGTTCATGATGGGAACCAACCAAAAAAGAAAGAAGCAAAACACTACTACTTCAGATAGTGATGAGTTTTAAAGAAAAGCAAAGCAGGAAAGAAGAAAAATGCCTACTGTTTCTGTGATAAGGAAAGTATCACAGTTTTCCATGAAGACGGTGATGATAGGGCAAAAAGCTGCATCGGATGACAATATTAATCATGCAGCTCTCTGCATAGAGTGTCTGAGGGGGGAAGAGAGAACAAATGTGGAGGGAAACACTTATTAGATAAACCACCGAGTGGCTAGAATTGGCCACAGGGAGACCAGCATAAAAGTGTTGAAGAAATAAATGAGCAACTCATGCAGTAGTTTAAGTTGATGAAATGTTTATTAGAAGTGAGAAGGAAAGCATTCGAAGGCTGTATTGTATAAATAACTTTAATCAGGTATACATTATGAGCATAAACGTATCTGTTGAAAAAAAAAACACTTCAGTTTGGTGAATTTTGAGAAATGCAACCAAAACATAAAACATTATTATTATCCCATTCCACTTTGCAGTCAATCTCTCAGTAATTCTACTGAGGAAGGATTAGTCTTTTCTTTTTCCTGACACAGCAGACCAATATTCTAAAACACTAAGTAAACTAAACAATACTTTGTATGTGCCTTTGTAGCTGGATCCTTTTGTGTAAAATATTTTTGATCATCATTAAATTCTGTCACTTTCCGAATTTTGTTCAACTAAGGTACTCACTGATAGACACTTAGATTGTTCCCACTTTTAGTGATTAGGGACAAAACTAAAGTGAACTTCTTTTTTACTTGTTAAATAGAGCACAAAATAGAATTAAAACAAAAATTACAAATGATACATAGTTTCACTAAAAAAAATTAACATGAATTTTGGTCTTTATTGTAATGTATAGTGTTGTCTTCAGATTAGTTGTTCATATTGCCAGATACATGCATGCAAAATTGGAAGGAAAAAGAAAAATTTATAAGAAATTAAAAAAAAAGAAAAAGGTCAGAGTATTGAACAAAGACAACAAAACAAATTTAGCATTAACTGCTATTTTCCATAGAGCAGCAGAAATCCACAATGCAGTTTTCCAAACCATCCTGCTTATATACATAGATATACCTAATTCCCTCATTCATTCTTCACCCCATTTCCTCAACTCACCAACTCCTTCTTTTTGAGCAAGTTCATTTCCTTTTTCCAGTATCTATTATAACCTTTAAACTTTATATTCTCTTTCAGGTTCTCACACTAAGAAGACAATATGATGTTTGTATATGTGGGTCTGATTTATTTCACTTAAGAGTATGGTCTTTAGTTGTATAAATTTAACAATAAAAGACTCAAATTCATACCTTTTTATAGAAGAATAATACTCTATTATGCAAAAATACCACATCTTCTTTATCCATTCCTCAGGTGATGAGTATTGGGTTGCTTCAAATATTTAGCTATGACAAATTGTTGTGCTATAATTATGGGTATGCATATATTGCTGTAGTATAATGCTTTCAGTTCTTCTGGAAAAATACAGATGAGAAAAATTCAGCTGTGTTGAATGGAAACTCCAATTCTAGTGTTTTGAAGAATCTCCACATTGATTTCCATAGTGGTTATGCCAACCTGCACACCCATTAACAGTGAAGAAGCATCCTTTCTTCCCCAAAGCCCCTCTGGCATTTGTTATGGAATGACTTCTTGATGATAGCCATTCTTTTTGGTAAGATGAAATCTCAGTGTTGTTTTAATTTGCATTGCTCAAATGATCAATGATGTTGAATGTGCTATCATATATTTATTTTCCATTTGCATTTCTTCATCTGAAAAGTGTATATTCATATCAGATGCCCATTTTGAGTTAGGTCTCTCAATTTGGGAGTCCTAATTTTTTAAATTTAAAGTAAACCATTGTATTTAATTCTCTAAACATAGATTTTTAATTCTTTTGGGTACTCACCTAGAATTATTTGGTCACATGGTGTATATACATCTGACTTTGTAAGAAATTGACAATCACACTATCTTAATGCTTCATTTAAATAGGAGAATTTTTAAAATTTTCAATATATAATGAATAAATTATAAATTATATTTTGGGTTTTCCATGTGTGATCTAAGACAGAAAAGTTACAGAATTTTTTCTGTCTCATCTTTTAGAAGTCAGGGCATTGTATTATTTATATGTAAGTTTGAAATATTTTTTACATTCAACTTTATAGACCACGTGCAGTATGAAGCTATAGACTCATTATTTTCATATAG